>NW_019104910.1:46357-62879 GCF_001995035.1 Momordica charantia | reverse complement strand
AATCCATTAATTGAAAAAAAAAAAGAAAAAAAGAAATTACTGTTGGAGAAGTTTTTTTTTAAATATATTATTATTATTATTATTATTATTTTATATTTCAATTAAATCTCAACCTTTCATCTTTAATCATTTGAAATCCAATGATCCAAATTTAAATCTGATTTCAAAATTCTCTTCAACTTTTCATCTTCTATTTAAACATCCTTTGTCTCCCAAATTTTAATAATTTTTTCTCTCCCAATTTTCTCTCCAATTTCATCCATTGTTCATCTCTCCAAAAACTTCAATGTTTCTTTAAATTTGTTGTGAGACATTTATTTTGAGAGATATCTTCGAGCTATCTAATTTTATTTTCTCTTAGCCAATTTGAGGGCTTTTATTTGTAAGATTTTTTCTTACAAATTTGTGAGCAAAAATTTGTGTATCTACTCTTTGAGAGAGTTTGTGAGATTGTACTCAAAATTCAAATCTATTGTAAGGGTTGCTCTTGAGCCCGAAAAAGAGCATTTGTAACGGTTTGATCTTGAACCGTGGAAAAGATCGGGTTTATTCTTGCTCCCGTAAAAAGAACCTTATACCGGTTAGACTCTAAACCGTGGAAAGAGTCAAGTTCTTCAATTGAACACCCAAGAGGAGCTTGGGAAGTGGAGTAGGACGATTGTTGCCGAACCACTATAAATTTCCGGTATCATTTTCTCTAACCTTTTCTTATTTAATTTATGCAATTAATTTTATATTTTTGTTTGTTGCATGAATTAATTGCTATAATTTGTTCTTCATGTTTATTGTGAATATTAGAACTAATTAGAGTGCTTGAAATGTATGTCTAATTTATTGAATAATTTATGTTAAAATTAATTGTTTCTAAAAAGTTTACATAATTATTTAATTTGGGTCCACCGTAGTAAAAAGTTAAAAACAATTTCATTAAACCCTATTCACCCCCCTCTAGGGTTGTCATACCGATCCAACAGCGGTGAGCAATTTCTACTACAATTGTTTCCTTCAAGGCTCGAATCTCGGAACTCGATGAGCCACCCCGAACTGCTTCTCTAGCAAGTGCATGTCCCAAAAGCCTTCTTAAGTTTCTTTCTTTTTTCATAAGGAATCTCATTTCAATCTGGCATTCTGGAATCCTTACACCTTGGCGAATGCAGAGTGATGTGATTAATCCAAGGAAAAAAGCTTATAATTCTTACGAGCTGCACATTCATGGATTACTCCCTGAATCAGCCTCCCAAAGTTTATTGGGAATCCTTTCATCATGGCATATACCAATAATACTTGATCCCGAATGATGTGTTGATCATGCTCGGTTGGCATGATCCTGTTCTTTATCACATACAACCAAATAGCGGCAGTTGCAAAAATATCTTCAGGCACTAGCTTATGGGAGTCTATCGTCGAAATATCCTATGTGGAATATGGCGTCCCAATCGAATCCATCGCCTGATTAAGGTGCTCTTCATATGGATCCAGTAATATATGGTTTCCCATAGCATTCTGGTAGTCAAGGAGTTCATAGAAGTGGTTGATCTGGGCAGCATCAAAACAAATTTCTTTCCCTCGCACCATCATTACATTCAATTGAGGATGAACTGCTGTATAAAATTCCTCACCACATCGATGGCTACACAGTTCACCGGTTCACAGTCGTAACCATTCCTTCTCGGAGCCATATTGCACCACATATCTAGGATAACTGAAAGCTCTAAATCAAGACCCAACTCAACCAATAATTTTCTACACTTGTCCCATCCACGACGCTTCTTAAGCGTATCTAGATTCCATTTAGTTTCGAGATTTTCACTACCATAATCTACATGTATATTAACTATCTCAGGAGTCGATACTGGAACAGAAGATGGACCTCTAGTTGCAGTAGCACAAGCCTTAGCTCCTCGAGTCTTTGGTTTATATAAAGTTGGCCTTTGCATCTTCTGCTTTTGCCTTCTCTACCTTGGCATTGCTTTTGGCCTCCTTCTAGCTCCAAAGAGTTCCTTAATAGGAATTTGATCCTCTGTCTCTGATGGTGTATATCGTGGATCTGATGGTGAAGAAGAGGCCGCTGAACGATCTTGAGATTGAAGTGTTGTCCTAGAAGCTCTAGCTCCCATCAATACATTATCCCCTTTGAACTGAATTTGTTGAAGGAGCATTCAGATCATTCAAAGCCGGCATGAAAGGATAAGACTTAATTTCCCAATCTCCATAAATTTCTAGTGGTGGTGATCTCTCTTCGCCTAAGACCGCTCGAACTCCAATTCCAGGTAAGGTGGCTTGCGGAGTTGCATAATCTCCTTCCTTTGGTTTAGGTCTAGTTACCTCCTCATTTGAACTCTTAGATAACATTTATGTTGAAATCTCAAGAGGTAACTGTCATTCTACTGCTATCTCCTCTTCTTGAAGACTTACTATTCGAGATCTTACTGGTGATTGTAGAGGTGGCTGCATATAACAAGCGATTTGACTGGCAATCCTCCTAGCATCTTCAAACATCACTTCCCATTCCTCTGATGTCATCCTCTGAAAATCATCCTCCCTACTTTTCTTTACTGTTCCACTAGATAAACTACTGAACCGACTCGTTTTCTCGAGTTTACTCCCACTGTCACAGAGGAAGGCGCCTGGCGTCTTGCCTTAATCTCCACGTTCAAACTCTCATCAATTTCCATGCTATGTATCCCTGAACTTCCCTCTTTATGTTCCCCCTATCATCTCTCCTGCTGGTGCCTCCAACCATCAAAATATACATTGTCAATTGTGTTTGAGAGCTCTCCTATTTTATTTTCATCACTCACATCACCTTTCTTTTGAACTAAAGTCCCTAAGGGAAAAGGAGGGTTACTAGGAGCACTACAAGGAGGAGGCACATGAATGAATTTTTCAATACATAAAGGTATTCGGGTAGTAGATATAGTAGTGGGATATTGAGGAGGCTCAAGAGGCCTCAATGCCATTCCAAAACTACGATTTTGAGAATATATAGAGCCCGATTGATAACCACTCATTGGCATCCCACCAAAGAACATAAAGCGGGATGAAGGTGGAGGGGTACTAACTAAAGGTGGGGGAACTTGGGAATAATTAAATGATAATAAATTTTGGCCCAATCCAGTTGAGTGTTGTGGCTGGACAGCATTGTTTTTTAGGAGAAACAATTGATTTTGATGATAAACATGGTGGAATCCTATCGGGAAGGTTGGGTAAGGGGGAATGTGAACTATAAGCAGGAAAAGATAGTGAAAACGAAGGATACGTACCAGATAGAGTATTCCCGAATTGCTGCTGAAAAGTAGCCAAAAAAGGGTCCAAACGCTGTTGAAACGTGCCCAAAGTAGGTGGGTTTTGAGCCCATAACAATGACCACTAATTGGTTACTTATCGAGGTTTGTTGGTACATTGAAGTATCGAAAATCGGCCGAAAACTCCCAGTCGCTGTTGTTGGATGAAAAGTCTGGGGAGATTGAAAATTAAAATTTTGGGAGCTTGGGAGATGGGAACTTACAAGTATCATGGTAGATGATGATGGGAAAGAGGTGCATTAAGAAGATGAAGTGATGGCTAACCAAGAAAACTCAAATGAAGAAGGATGGAAATCCTTACTCCTTACTATTGGCAAAACGCAAATATGGGGAAAAAATTGTTTTTTGTGTTAAAGAGGACAGCGAAAGAAATGATGTATGCTTTTTTTTTCTTTTAAAAATTAGGGTTTAAGATTAAGTAAACCAAAACCCATTTGGAAAAGGAGACCAACAATGGAAAAGATTCAAACAACTAAAAAGTTCACTTCCTTTATTTTTAAATAAAGCCCAAAGAACATACTCTCTTTTTTTTTTCCTAAGAAAACCTCCAAATTTGATTAAAAACAAAAAATTATCCACCCCCTTTATTTTAAGTCAAAAATAACTTCCAAACTTAAATTCATGATTTTTCAAATTTTTGGAACGAGACGAAACGTCTAGCGCCTCTCATAAAAAAATCGAATTTTCCAAAATTTCACCCGAACAACTTGTTAAAACCTTAATCTTAGCCCAAATAACCTAACTACAATTGAAAACAAGTGAAATTCGAAAATAAAAATAAAAGAAAACTAATCCTAACTAATTTACACAAAGACCCTTCAAAAGATATTTACAAGTAAACAAGGAACGGAAAAAAAATTCAATCTCTTACTTTTCTGAAAGATGGATAGAGGCTTTCCCTCTATCTAATTTTTCTTCAAAATATTTTTTTACACGCTCATCATTAACTTTAAAAATATTTCCTTTTGAACCTTCGAGTTCAATGGCACTATGAGGGAAAATTTTTTTAATTTTAAATGGTCTAGACCACTTGGACTTTAGTTTTCCCGGAAATAATTCTAACGAGAGTTGAAAAGCAAAACTAAGTCTCCTACTTGAAAAGATTTAGGCCTAAGCCTCGTATCATGCCACTGCTTAGTTTTTTCTTTAAAAATATTTGCATTTTCGTAAGAAAAATTCCTATGCTCCTCAAGTTCCATAAGTTGGATTTCCTTGATTCTCCTACAAAAAACTATCAAAGTTCAGTCTTTTTGTTGCCCAAAACGCTTTATATTCTAACTCTAACGCCAAATGACAAACTTTACCAAAAATCAATCTATATGGAGACATGCGGAGAAAAGTCTTATATATTGTTCTATATGCCCATAGAGAATTGTCTAGTTTTAAAGACCAATTGTTCCTATTGATATTAACAGTTTTTTTCTAAAAACTACTTGATCTCTCTATTTGACACCTCAGCTAACCCATTGGATTGGGGGTGATAAGTTGTGGCCATCCTGTGACGGACATTATACTTAGACAACAAACTTTTTACCGTCCTATTCAAAAAATGAGTCCCCTCATCACTTATCAATCATCGTGGGGTTCCATAAAGAGTGAAGATATATTTTTGTAAAAAATCGAACAATTACCCTAGCATCATTCTTGGGGGTAGCAACAGCTTCTATCCACTTGGACACATAATCAAGGGCTAATAAAATATAATTCTTACCATATCAAGGAGGAAATGGGCCCATGAAATCAATACCCCATACATAAAAAATTTCAACTTCCAAAATGGGGTTCAAATGCATCTCGTTAAGTTTAGAGATATTACCTGTCCTTTGGCACTTATCAGAATCCTGGGCGAAGCTATGTGCATAGTGGAATAGAGTGGTTAAAGAACCCACTTTAAAGTACCTTTGCCGTGGTTTTTTGTCCTACGAAATGACCTCCATATGGAGACATATGACAAGCCTCCAGGATTGCTTTTTGCTCTTCCTCCGCTACACACCTGCAAAGGATTCCATCAAACGCAAGTTTGTACCAAAAAAGCTCATCCCACCTATAATATCTAACATCGTGAAGAAACTTTTTTACCTGCTGTCGGCTGAATTCATGGGAATAATACTACTTACCAAATAATTTGCAATGTCGGCATACCAAGGAACATCTTCGAGACCAAGTAACTGCTCATCTATGAATTGTTCTCGAATCTCTGCTTGACCTTCCTGAAGTGGGGACTCGAGCCTAGACAAGTGGTCGACCATTTGGTTCTCCGTTCCATTTCAGTTCCTTACTTCTATGTCAAATTTTTGAAGTAGCAAAATCCAGCATATCAAACGCAGTTTTGCATCCTACGCAAACAAATACTTCAAATCAGAGTGGTCTATATAAACAATTACTTTTGTTCCTATCAAATAAGACCTAAACTTATCGAAAGCAAACACAACTGCTAACAATTCTTTTTCAGTAGTGGTGTAGTTTAGTTATGCTCCGGTTAAAGTCTTGCTTGCATAATATACCGAATGTAAAATCTTATTCCTTCTTTGTCCTAACATTACCCCTAAAGTATAATCACTAGCATCACACATGAGTTCAAATGGTAACTTCCAGTTAGGTTCTATAATTATTGGAGCCAAGCTCAAAGCAGCTTTCAAAGTTTCAAACACTGTCATGCAAGCATCATCAAACATAAATGGTCTATCATTTTCCAAAAGTTGGTATAGGGGTTTTGAAATCTTTTATAAAACATCTATAGAACCCCCATGGCCTAAAGAATGTCTAATTACTTTAACATTCGTGAGAGGTGGTAATTTTTAAATAACATCAATTTTAGCACAATCCACCTCAATCCCATTTTTTGAAATCTTGTGGCCTAGAACTATTGTTGAACGATTTATGTTCATTTTGTGCAATTGTACACAACTGTTGTAGCAAGTGATAAAAAGATCGTATCCACAGGGATTGATGACTAAACACTTCAATATTCTACTGAAGAACACAAACAACTTAACTTAAATATGTTTAATAAGGTGGCCTATGAAACTAAAACGAAATAGTGCAAAAAGCATTCACTGAGTAAGAAAACAGTAGAGGGAGCAAACAAAATCAAAGCGGGTATAAGGTAGAGTGAGCTTAACAAAAGGGGATACTATTAATGTAACAAAGGTAAGGGGGAGGAGTTAAAGTGACTTCGTCTAGGCTAACGTGAACGATGCTACAACATTAAGGATGTTGATATACAGGCCAAACAGATATGAAGTCTTCCCAAACTTCCCAAATTTTCTACTATTCAAGTTTTAAAGCAAAAATGAAAGCATATTAGTTTAGTTTATAGCCTTACTAGGTAAGCCTTATTCCTAAGTACCCACATTCTAAATTCAAGTAGATCTAGCACGAGATGAAGTCAAACACTCCTTACCAATTTTCCAAAAGTTAATAAAAAGGCATCTCAATATGTTGATCAAGCACATTGAAACTCAAACAATAAAAGCAACCTCAACTCAGTAAACTCATCATTAAAAACAGAAGCAAGGTTTACAGCCTAAGAATAGGTTCATAACATCCTTCCTCCTACAAATCTTAGCTATGCTGTAATGCCCCAGGCCTAGGATTCGGAATCCAGATTCGGCACCTTTTTGCCCCGGCATTCTCCTGCGACCTGGCTGCACCATCGTCTTGTTCTAAGTTACTTAGAAGAGCGTAGACTATCCCTACAGACCAATGTGTCCTTTTAGCATGCTTTGTTCTCACTCACATGCTTCCTAGTAAATCAACTAGGAGGTTACCCAACCCAGATTGCTTTAAATAAAGAGGAACAGTTTATACATAAGCTCGACTAAATATGCATTCTACATGCCAAACCCAAGCCTTACATCACAACTCACTAGTTCTCTTTCCTATTCCTCCAAGTCTTACTCCTTCGAGTCGTATCGACCCTGACCATCTACCCAGAGCCTCGACACTTCTCTACGACGCTGGGCGTTCGACCCTTGACCATTTATCCAAGGCCCTGAACTATTGCACTGACCCTTAACCATGTATAGCTAAGGCATTGATGACTTTGCAACATATTGGCCCTTGTCCTTTCCTTTCAAGGCCCAAATACTTGCCTTCCTCTAAGACTCATCGCATCGACCCTCAACCATTTACCCAAAGCCTCGATACGTCCAGGCCCAGAATTCTGAATCCGAATTCCAATTCTGGGCCTGGGGAGTTACAGATGTACGGCCATAAATAAAAAGAAGAAAGAAAACTACAAAGAGTTCAATACAGAAAAAAAGGTGGAGCTGAAGAATATCAGCTCCGAATATGCTCTCTGTCTTCTGAAGCTTCTACGAATCTTTTCTTCTTCTTCTTGTCTTCTTCAAACCCTTGGTAGCTTCTTTGAAGTGAGAGTGAAGTAATGGTTGGGGAACGTGTGGAGACAACCTTAAATGTAAGTATTTATACCCCCATTGCTTTTAGGGCAACAAAACAGATAAAGTGGGCCTCCAGCTTTCACTTCCAGGTATTTCTCCAAGTTACCGTGGTAACTCCCAGGGTAAAGCTCTGTCACTACCAGCTTTTGTCGTTTTCTGCTCCCTTTTGATTCCGATGCTACAGCATCAACTATATTGCATCAAAACACTTAAAATTAGGCCATTTTTATAGCTTACAACATAGTTAACAAAGTTAAGGAGGGTAACGAATTTAGAACATTCTTGGAAATTTTAAGTAAGTGGCTAAATCTTGCAACCCACTTAAGAAAATGTCCATTTGTTTATAAATTTGTAAAAATGGTTAAAGGATTTTAACTTAATTATTTTAATTCTTTTATTAGAAATTTCAATTAATTTAAAAGTATTACCAATGTTCCACGGTCCCCATCTCATCCTTTTGCCATTCTACTCTATCTTCTTCTTTTAAGTTCTTTCTTCTTTCATTGCAACAATGATGAATGTACTAATCACAATTCTCTATGATGGTACATGGAATGAAAAAATGGGTACAACAATTTCAACATCTCTCAGATATTAGAAGAATTATGAAAATTATATGGTCAATAAATGTATATACCAGTTGATGAAAAACCAACATTAGAATACAATACACGTATAAATCACAATGCAACCCAATCATCAAAATTAAAATGTCTATATATACATGTACTAATATTTCAACAATTAACAAAACATAAAAGTTAATAGATGTATGTATCAATTCAAGAAACAACCAAATACGAAAATGAATACATCCATATGCTGCTGTACAACTAAAATATCATGAGTATATAAAGCTAGTACATGTATATCCTAATAATTAGAATGTTTATATATGTATGTACCAATAATTCAACAATTAACAAAACATGAAAGTAAATAGATATATATATCAATTCAAGAAACAACCAAATACGAAAGTCAATACATATATGTACTACTCTACAACTAAAAAATATCATAAATAAAAAGCTAGTACATGTATATCTCAATAATTACCTCACTAGCAACGCGCTCTTCTCAACTATCTTGAGACCCTTTTCTTTTCCCTTAAACATAAAAGTAGGATTAGCTTATGAATCTAATTTGTAAATATTACTATTAACACAAATATCCCTTGAGTTCTTACGTTCTTGGTAGATTCCTTACATGAACCCAAATTTCTTTTAGGGACAATTTTAGTCTGTTTTATCTTACATCCGACTAAGTCTTCCCCACCCCTTCCTTTTCCTTGTCTCCTTCAATTTCTTATTTTTCTTTCCCTGGACATCATCACATTCTCTAGTATTCATTGGAGTCTCTCCCTGGGTCCTTGATGATTCAATCTGTACATATAAAGATAAATCAACTATGTGAGGATTTTTTAAAAAGACAAACAAGTCATATATAAACTGTTGCATCTATACCTCTTCTTCACAATCTAAGGTGATTGTGCACGTTTCTCTTTGACGCCCTATTATTCCAACAGCCTTTAATCGTTCACTCAGTCTCACATTTATATATTTTTTAAAATACACCTGAAATTTAGGAAGACATAAAATATCTTTTTAAACCAAGTTTTCTACCCAAAATCTGAACAAAGATTTTACCTTCCTCGAACAGCTGGAGTGGTGGGCAACAGTGATCGGTTCTGGTCAATTGCGAGATGACCGAATTTGTTTCGGATGGTGCAGCGCGGCGGCGGGACGCCCGGATCTTGGCCAGTACAGATGGTGCAGCGGTAGGGAGGGCCGAATCTGTGTCGGAAGGAAAGACACGGCGGCGAAACGACTGGATCTAGGTTGGGATGGTATGGTGCGGCGGTAGGAGGACTGGATGGTGCGACGATGGGTTGGGCGACGCGGCGGTGAAGCGGGAAACAGAGAGGGCGGCGAAGATGGATGGGGGCAGCAGCGTGAAGGGCGCGTGAAATAAAGGGATGATTGGGGGCGGCAGCATGAAGCGCGTGAAAGAAAGAGATGATTGCGGTCAAAACCTAATTTGTTAAAAATCCAATAAAGGTAAGTTGATTCTCTAATTATATTTAGTCTCTTGTTTGAAAATCTTCTACTTTAGATGGATAAATTTCAAAATATACCTCAACACGGTCTTATCAAATTTTTTCTAAAATCTAGTTTCAAATTCTAATTACCGTTTTTAAATTAGATTTAAGATAATTATTTTAATTTCATTTATTTTTTATTAAATACAGTTGGTTTCCCTAATATTAAGGTCAATTGTTTTTGCTATTCCTAAAAATCTTAAATCCCTAAAATTATGTATATATACTTAATTGGTTACAAGGGTATATTTATCAAAACATTTTCTCAGTATTTTTTAAGAAAAAGTCATTTAGTCATTATTGCAATATCTGATAGGTTTGACCATTTTTTAAAACGTGTTATTAAATTTGACCATTCCTGCAGTTGCCCAACATTTTTTTGCTAAAAATCAGTGTAGAATAAGTGTTTGTGTGGCTATCCTTAACTAGTTTATATGAAATTTTTGCACAAATAACTCTGAGAGTTATCAAATCCCCAAACTTGAACTATTGTTTGTCCTCAAGCAATGCTAATCCTACCTCTACACTTACAAGAGCTAGTAGTACTATCAGCATCAGCAAAGGATATCGTAATTATGGCGAGTACGTTTTTCTTGCTTGCCACATATCTGGAATACGAACTAAGCAAGAACATGTGRACTAAGCCCAGGGGATGATCGAGGATTGAAGGTCTGGAATTGTGGACACAGGGAGGGCGGAGGCATACCAGGCTTAATAACGACTAAAGACCATTGGACGACCGGGGGACAAGGTCGAGCGGGACAAACTCCTGAGGCTTTTGGAGTCGTAGCCTGTACCACAAAGACCATGGGAGAGTGTCTCCATAGATTTTTTCGCGACTCTGCCAAAAAAGGGAGTATGGGTCTTGATCGTGGTGGACCGACTCACAAACAAAAAGAAAGATGCAAATTTTTTGCAACGAGACCATCCATATTCCAACAATGGGCAAGACTCACTCAGATCTTTGTCGATAATATCTTCATTGCATGGAATGCCACACTCAATTGTCAGCGACAGGGGACCCGGTCTTCATTAGAATGGACAATTCATGCATGCTAACAACTTCACCGATTGCCTAAGATAATATAATTATTCAAAC
This sequence comes from Momordica charantia, assembly GCF_001995035.1. The sequence goes on along the minus strand of NW_019104910.1, from coordinate 51,971 downwards.
AAAATTTAGATTAATTATAGTATTAAAAATAAATTACTCATGCTTAAAATGTTAGTTATTAGACAAATATTATTACATTTTTAATTACATGTATATAAATAATCTAAATTGTTTTATTTAAAACTCCAAACTCACCCATGTTATACAATCTAACACGTTCATTTCTTCAAATCCATAGTTTTGTCAAACTCTTTTTTACTAGTGCAATGTAAAAATCATATTAGTATAATTAATTAAATAAATATTATTTCGTACAATTAATTAATTTAACTATTTCAGTTAGTTTGTATTGAAGTTAATAGCTTGTATGTAAAAAAAAAAGTTATAGCTTGTAAATAATTATTATTTAAAATGTGTTAACTTTTTAATCAAATATATTGCCTAAGTAAAAGAAAAAAAAAACAAGTTCAGTTGAATGATAATTTTGTTGATAATTAATAAATATTTAGCATGACAAGAAATGAACCAATAATTAAATAACGGGTAAATTATATGTTGGATAAATTTGTATAAAATAAATAAATATTTATTTTCTAAAATAACTATCGAAAAAAATTCGGTCAACAAATGTATTAAATTTTTTTATTTGTATCGAAAATCATACTTCCTAATTTCATAAAAACAAAATTTTTAATGTTGATTTTAATTATTTCAGTCAAATAATCGATATATACTATCTATTATTTATTATAAGTTCCAAATCTACCCACCAAATACAGTTTTAACAAATCTAAGTTTAACAAACATAAACTTTTAACAAACTTATTTTGTGCACGGTCCAAATGTATACTTAACAAATCTTGACTTCACAACTCATACTTAACAAATCTGCGTTTAATAAAACTAAGCAAACCTACGAACCAAATACCTCCTAAAAGAAACTTACTATCAAACTACATGTTCAAATCTCATGATCTCATCTAACAAACATGATTGTTTAATCACTTTTAAGTTATTTATATGATTTGTCTTTATAAAACAAATGCAATAATCTCATTTCTCATTTTAGAAGAGCCATGACAAATTTTATGTAAATTTTGGAACAATATTTTACTTTTGAAGAAAGATTTTCGCTCTTTAATTTAACTATCCAAAAAACAAGGAAAAAAAATGATGATTAACAACGTGTTTCAACTTTTTAAAAAATAATAATAAAAAAAAAAACAATCATCAAACCTGCTTTTGTTTCTTTCTGTTTCTTTCTTTTTTCTCAAAGGGACCAACAACCAACCGACGAATATACTTGGTAACGTTCTCATTTCTTGTTTCTATTTCTTCATTTTTTATTAAAAAAATAGACTGATAAAGCAATATTTTTATTTATGTTTTGAAATAAATGGGTAACGAGAATAAGAAATAAGAAATTTGTTTTTGGTTGTTTTCAAAATTTTTATACAATTTTTTGAATGTTTATAAAAAATGAGAAACAAAAATATAAATAGTTGTCTAATGCTTAAGTTTCTTAATAAAACGGAAACGTCATCACCAAACAGGCCATTAATAGCTCCAATCTTGATTCACTCAAAGGAAGGAAAGCTCGCTTTAACAAGGTAAGACGAGAAATTCTTACTCGGGTCGGCCCGTTGTTGCTCGACAAAGCATCACAAAGGAAATTTTCTTTTGAAATAAGGATCTTAGCTTATACAATCAAAGTCATCCCTGAGCACTCAGAAGAACCCTCAAGCATCCAATTACCTCATGAGAAGATCATCAAATGTATTATTTATCTCAAGCAGCACCTCATAGCCATACTCTAAATTCATCACTATTTTAAAGGAGATAAAGAAATAAAGTATAATGGAAATAATTACATACTTCTGTTTCAGTTCCATATAGATTCAATATGCTTCTGCTAAAAACAAATTAACATTGATTTGGAACATATTACAAGCTTTAGTTGGGAAAAAAAATGAACTGTAAGAATTTTCTAATCAAAGAGACAATGTATTCTATTCTAGCCTAAAAACACATTTACTTGAGGGGGGAAAATTTTTTGAATGGACCTTTGAAAGTTTTTCCATTCTTCTTGAGATAAAGCAACTCAAGTGATGGATGAGTTAGTGTCTTCGGGCGAGGGAAACCCGTTGAACCTGTGCTTGTAGTCGGTGGTGTCGATTGGTAGTGATGAAGCTCCGGGCTTCTTTGGAGATCCTGTGCCAAGTCTCTTGTGCTCTGAAAAATGTTAAAACGATTAGCGAATCAAATCTGACGTATGGAGAAAACGAGAAAGGATTTTGAGAGGAGCTAAGGCAACTACTACTTTTGTTCGTAATAGCATGGCGGGTCATTGCTAGGAAGTCTTCCCATTTGAACTTCTGGAGTTCTTGCTTCTCGTCCTCTGGCAGTTCGAAGTTTGGCTCCCGTCCGCACACAAAAGCAGCTCTGCATAACCGAAAAGACTAGTGAGCTTATAGTACCTACACCGATCCAGAATTGATGAGATGCTTATCGAAATGCTTCGAGTTCTTTCCCTTGTTCACTTAACAACTTAGACAGGTAAATGAACTAAATGATACACAGCGGTTAAATAATTTAAGTCCAACGCTCAACTACACAGTGAGAAGCATATACAACATAATGCCTATCATATCTCGGGTAGTTCGTATACTATATATATGTATGTATGTATTTATGTATAATATCTTGGTCGGAGTTTGCAAATGCTGTTTGTTACAACAGAATATAGGAAATGTTAAAAGTCAAGATAAGAGTTGATATGGAAGCGAATACCTATCGTACAAATGAGCAGCCTCTTCTTGTGAACCAAACGTCCCCAAATGTATCTGTTTCTTGTCTACCTTAATCGCAGCCTGCCATTTCATGTTCTTGAAATAGACACCTCTCATAATCGTCAGTTCTTGATTGTGAGAGTTCTTTCTCCTATGTCTCTTTCTATGTTTTAGTGGATGCCCTGCAAAAACAAGTCCATGTATTAGGAGCGACAAAATGCAGAAAGCTGAATCTCAAACATTTTGGACAATGTGATAGAAGGACAACTGACAATTACGATCCTTGCGACAGTACTAATATGTTAATGCACAAAACAAGTGTCTTATGTGTGGTCGTCACAATGCCATTCGCTGTACCGACCGCAAATTATAAATGAAGTGATAGATGTGCCAACCGCAGAATCGGGTTTAAGGAACTATGAAAAGAACTCATAACTTTTAAATTACAAGGGAGATGGACAAGCTCAAAAATCCAAACCACGTATAAGATTTCATTACCACACGAATGAAAGAGTGGCCACAGCTGAAATTTAAGCAAAAATAAAGCATCCTGATTTATACATATATGAAAACTATAGATCTCAAAAGCATGATCCCATAAACAAGGATTAAACTATTGATCACGGTTCGCAGATAACCTGACGCTGGCTGATTAGATTGTTCTTTCTGCGAGGTCAAATCCGATGCACTTGCAAAATTGGGTTCCATATTCACAACAGAGCTCTGTAACAAAAGATAAGAGTTTGGAACGTAACTGTCAGATTTATAATTCAACAAGCAAGCTCAGAAAGAAAATATAATGAACCTGGTAATTCAAATTGCACAGTAAGTATCGGAGTTTTACTCGACTTGGTAGATCTAGACCTGGACTTTTCAAGGGTAATGAAAGAAACCAAATCAATTGCATGAATGGTCATCAACCAAATCATGGTAGAATTATATCTATGACACACAACCCTCCAATGATGAACTCAAAATTTCAAGTCGGTTGCATAAATGTAATTCAATAAAAATCGGTTTTTTCTTATTACCTTTAACCAATATGTTTTTCCTTGAAATGTGTATTAACTTATAGAAACAAGAGTCTTTAAAGATCTCAATCGACAACCCAAGATAGCTTCACAGGCCTTTTCAGATAAAAGGAAGACAAAATATAAAACAAGTTTTTTCCTTTCAATCCAGCAAAGGCTTACATTCCTAGTTGTATTGCAAACATTTTGTTCATCTTAACTTATAGAAGCGAGAGAGTGTGTTTACAGATCTCGATCGATACTCTGACTTTCTGCACATTTAGCAGGTCAAAATTATTATCTAAGATGAAGCTTTAAAACAAACCTCTCCAACCAGAGATGTTTTGGAATGCATACAATATTCAACTGACTCTTATCAACAAAAACAAGGAAGCTTAACCAATAAAGTTATCTAGGTTTAATTATCACTTCAAATATCAATAATCGGTAACGAAATTGGGGGAATTAAGTAGAAATCTAAACGAATCAACTTGATTATGGGAATAGCTTCATAGAAACGTTAACACAGTCACATGCATATGGAAAATTGTGAGAGAAATTTTAAAGAATGTCATCTTACCCTATCTGTGAGGTTAACATCATCAGAAGACATGGGATGCACTGTGACTAGTTTGTTACTCGGGCTGGGATTTTCGGGAGCGGTTCCGTTATCTGAAAACTTAGGAAGTGGAGCTACAAATGAACTTTTCCCTGAAAAGTCCCAAAAAAGTTCTACAAACAGATTTAATCAAATGAATTCAAGAGCACCTAGTGAGATAGGAAACAAAGACAATGATGATTACTTCATTTTAAAAAAAAAAAACGGTCATTTATATCACAAGAATATCTAAACATACCAGAGCACAGTCCCAAGAGCCTGCGCCTTCTTAAGCTCACCATAGTTGATACCAATTTTCACGTCGTGCACAATGTACGTGATGAAATGTTTACCATGAATCTGTCCCGCCTTGGATACAAAGGAAGTAGCAGTCACAGTCAAATTTTGAATGTTAAACATCATCGAGAATAATAATAACCAAGCAAAACAAGAGGTTCAAATCCAACAAGATGCTAACTTGGGGACATTGAAAATACACAAAAAGTTTCTTGTTTTGGTGCATCAGCCTAAATATGGAAACATAATTAATTCCTAAATCATTCCTGTCCATTGTCCACGCTTCGAGCTAGCTCGATAGTCGACTCATTCACCCGAAAAACGAAAAACTCAGAGAAAATGGCGGATTGAAGCACTCCGTTCATCCCTTTGTCGAGCTCAGCAGAAAACAAGTTCACAAGAAAGGATGAAGGAGTTACTAATGGCACAGAGAACACGTTTTTGGCCAAAATATGAATGGCAATTACAAATGCAAATATATCAACAAGAAAAGGCATCAATGATTGGAGTCCAAAAGTCTTTTCCCAGCTTCTACAACTACTGATAGTGACATATACACAATCTCTGAAATTAGAACATCAAAATTAGAAGAAACCAAAACGAGTGGCTGAATTCTTCTCCTAAAACATGTCATAAATCTCAGCATTCTTTGAAGAAGAAAAGGGAGAAACTAATTTCAAAACGTTCCTCAGAAACATCCCAAGCTCAGATTCTGCAAATTACACATTGAACGCCTAAATACTAAGAAATCCTTCGCACTGATTCTTCAAACAAGAAATCACAAAACCCACAAGAGAATAATAACAATAAATCTGTCTCCGTGTCTCTGTTGTGAAATAAGTCAACCCCAATGAACCAACCACCACCCTTTTTCTAAAAAGTAAAGAGGGGGAGCCCCAATTGGCCAAATGCAAAAACAAAACACCAAATTAAGCAGAGAAAAAAAAAGTCCCAGAAAGGTGGAACGGAGAAAAAGGGGG
>NW_019104910.1:13964-45812 GCF_001995035.1 Momordica charantia | reverse complement strand
AAGATTAAAAATATGTCAACTGTTGATTCAAACTTTTACTTTTCTGATATTTGTGGATACATGAGTTAAGTAGTTGAGTTATGTTAAAGTTAACGAGAGGGGAATGATATATTAAACTTAAGGACAGTTGCAAATATAGCAAAAATATTTAGTAAAATAAGAAAAATAACAACCACGTTTATTTTTTTCAAATATAGCTTTTTTTTTACAAAAAATGGAGGTCAAATTTTAAAATTACAACTTTACCTTGCAATATATCTGACTAATGGTATATGTCTATGATATACCACTGATATAATAATGATATACAATTGATTTACTTCTGATATAACTATGATATCTACTGAATTTCTAACATGGCTTACCGCACTGATATACGTATACATATGATAACCATTAATGTATATTTGTGATATATACTTGATATGTCTCTAATTTACCATTAATATACAAATGATATATCACTGATATAAATATGATATCTACTTATATAACTTCTTAGATATAACTAATGTTATATGTATATTACCATTGATATACATATGATTTACCACTGATATAGCACTGATATATATTTAATATATACTTAATATACTTGTAATTTACCATTGATATACCTCTTATATAATCATTATATTAATGATATCTATTAATATAATTATGATACATGTGTGTTGATATAATACTATTATATTCACTATTTTTTCATATGAAAACAATGGTGAAAATAATTTTTTGAGATATAAAGTTATTGTATAAAAGGTTTATGTGATCATGCACGTCAAAAAAAAAAAAAAAAAACTTGTGATTATGTGGATCATGTATATCAAATACAAATATACATTTGATTTATATTAGATACAAATATAGCTTGGATATATATCAGATATCGTAAGAGTAAAATCAAAATAATAAAAATTTAAATATTTTGCTATATTTGAAATTTTGAAAAGCTTGTGACATTTTTTGAAATACATGAATTATTTTTGCTACCCACTACAATTACCCTTAAACTTATGTTACAACTATGCACCGTGAGCATTCAATTATCGAGCTTAATTATGTAATTACACAGGTGGCTTAGTTCTCCTGCTCTTTTTTACTTTTCATTTTTGCTGAATATGTGTTTTTATAATGGTTGTAGGGTGCGGTTGGCCCATCAACATTTATGATGGTAACAGGCATCTTATCCGCTGTGCTATGTTCGAATTTACCTCTAAATATGTGGTTTGCTTTATAATGTTTCGGTCTTTTTCCTATTTAGTCTTTATTGTTTTAAAAGTTTTAATTTAGTCCCTTACATTTTAACATTTTTCAATTATACCAATAAGAATATTAAAATTGACTTATGATAAACTAACATGATATGATACTTAGTGAGTTAGCAAAAATTTTGAAAATGAACCAATGCTCCTTGAGAGAGGACGGTCTTTAATTCATCCTCCTAAGTTTCTAAATAGTTGAAGAAAATTTATCTTTTCTTTCGTTTGGTGCCCTAATTTCTCCTTTAAAATTTTATCAATTTACTAATTATCATAACAAGTAAGTTTATTATCAACTAATTTTAACATTTATCCAATGGTAAGAAAATAATTGAAAATTTCAAAAAACGTAAATACTTAAATTGAATTTTTTTTTAAATAAGTAAAACTCTCCAACGTTATAGACTAAAATATATATTTGATTTGTTTTTCAACAAAGGCAGAGCATAAGTACTTGGAATCCATCAAAGAAAATAAAAAAGTAGAGGAAGAAATTTAACATGTAATTGGGCACTAAGTGGTTAGACATTAATATTTATACTTTCGCAAATTTGTAAGATAATGTTTCAAAAAAATATATATACAATGAGAAATATGAACTTGAATTAAAATCCGTGGATTGAGTATCTTGATTGAGATTTCTTTATTTTGGTCCTTAAAAGATAAAATTTTTTGTCTTCGCTATTATTTTGTTGCTTAATATACCTCCACTCAATACCTACCTCAATTAAGCATAAGTATCAAAATGAATCTAAATCTTACCATTAAACCTTTTAATCTTTAGTTTATATTCTACTTTCATCCTTAAATTTTTCTATTTAACTTTGTTTTAGTTTTTAAATTTTATATTTTCAGGTGTTTGATCCGAATTTTTTCTAGAATTCGAAGAAAGTCCAAATTTGAAATGAGTCAACTGAGTACAAAAACCTACCAGAAGAATAGTAAACACTCTAACGTTCAAGTTAGTAAATAGTCGAATTTATAGTTTAAGGGGTTTAGATTCCAGATTCACACACACCTCATATTGGTGCAATTACCTGCTTTATAGTAGATGTTCGACAATTAGTCTTTGAACGAAGTCACACACGGGGCAGCACAGCACGACGACATATGACAGTCTAGGTGCTTAAAGAGTCTTCCGGTTCAGTTCAACTACTTGTGACCAAACTTATCCTCTTGAACCGTGCACTCCCTTGGGCATGTATTAGGTTGATTGCTCGTTTGGTGAGAGCGGCTGGGCTCACGTTTTGTGGCTCCTATCATTACACGTGGTGGAGATTTTTTCCCCCACAACATTAGCCCCACTTTAGAGGTTGAGCATGAGGTAAACTCTATTGAGTATGAAGACTGAACTGAAACATGGGATGTCAAACTCCCTCAGTGAAACACGTTTTGCTTCTTCATTATTGCCTTAGGCTCCTAACTTGAACTGCAGTCACAAATAATCAGGCAGTGCATGTCGCCCCAGGCAATCCTAGCTGTACATCGAGAAGGCCAATGATTGTTGTTCCTCTAATCTGGGTCGTCAATCTCGTGATCATATTGACGCTTGTCAATCACTCCTATGAGTCGGGAAGATCGTGCGAATCATGTCCGTCAATCCAAACCCTAGATTGTGCTACCCTAGTGCGATCCCTAGAAGATATAAATTTCTGCCATCCCCTGTTTTCGCCCATATGCAATAGTTTCAAATTCGCTTCCAGAACTTAACTCAAACGATTTTAATGTTTGATTCTTAGGTCAGTAAGATTCTTCTCAAATGATCATTAATCACCTTTCGTTACCTACTTAGAGTCGTTAATAAGGTCGATTAGATGGCTAGAACTAGGGGTATGGATACTTCATCCCATAGGAAGGAGCATGCTATGACCGTTAGTCCTTCAGCACCGAATAAGGATCCATCATCCTTCACCATTAAGTGTACTGTAGGGTACCTTAGCATTTGGCAATATAGGTATGATGTACAAAAGAATGTGAAGCTCGGCCTTCCCAAGTCGGGGAGACTTTAGAAAACCCTTCTCTTGGTCAAGTTGGCTTTTTCTAGGAGATATTTAAGTACTGAGTAAGGTTGCCTTTACATTATTTCCACAATTGTTTTAGTCTGAAGTCACCTAGCCCCAATGACTGGGGAAGATGGGTTGCTAGTATTTGTGGTGGAAGTACGATTGGGGGAAGGAATTTGCTTCGTTAACCATAGAACAAGTGGTGGTCGCCCATAACCTAAAAAAGGTAGCAAAAAACGAGAGGCATTACTATCTCTCCCTCTGCCCTAGAATAGGTGGCCCATTAATGGCCCTAATAAAATTAAGGGCTACAATGCCATTATAGATGGGTCGACTTCCATCAAAGGGTGGAAGGACAGATGATTTTACCTCTTAGGAAACTAGCTGACCCTAAGTGCCAATGGGACAACGATCTACGAGGTCAGAAGTGACTTAGAAGTGACTTTTGTGTGATAAGTGAGTTGTTTGTCCCTACTGCTAGAACTAACCTTGGAACGTTCATTAACTTTTTTCTTTTATTTTCCTTCCTGGCAGATGGACATCTCAAATGTACCTAAGTATATGCGAGCTGGGGATGCAGGTCGGAGCAATCGTCCCACCGAGGTTCCTGATCCTACGATGCAATTTTACTCTTACTACTATGATTTTCCCAACCTATGTACTTTTTCAAATGGCCCCCTTGGATAAGGCTTTTGATCTGATCTTTGAGGTCATAGCAATCAGAGGTGTCATGGTCATGGTTGCGGTGGAAGTGCTAGATGTTGAATCCAAAATCTTTCTGAAACTCGAAGAGAGTGAATTCGAAATGAGCAACTAAGTACAAAAACCTACAAGAAGAAGAGTGAGCACTCCGACGCTCTAGTAAATAGTCAAATTTGTAGTTTAGAGTATTTAGATTCCAAATTCACACATACCTCATATTGGTGTAATTACCTAGCTTTCATAGCCAATGTATGACGATTAGTCTTTGCACAAAGTCACACCTGAGGATTACGTCAAGGTGCATGGCACAATGGCAGTCTGGGTGGTTAGAGATTCTCTGATTGATTTCAACTGCTTGTGACCAAACTAACCCTCCCAGACCATGCGCTCCCTCGAGCATGTATTGGCTGATTGCTCATTTAGTGAGGACGACCTAGCTGCGTATTCTGTTGCTCCTATCAATACACGTGGCGGAGATTTTTTCCCCAAACAACATTAGGCATTTTAATATTTGTATTCAAACTTTTTGTAGCTTTAATTTTAATAATTTTCGATAAATTTACATTATGGCGTATATTTTAAGTGGAATGAAACTAATAAAAAAAAATTGTCAAAGCGAGTATAGCTCAGCAGTAATTGACATATATCTTGAACTAAGAGGTTGTAGGTTCGATTCCCACCCACCATATTGTACTAAAAAAATTAAAAATAAAATATTTATATTAAATATCAAGGAAGTTTTAACGGTGAAAATCAAAATAAGTTTTTATATTAGTTTATATACTAAAATATGCTATAATAATAAGTAATTTTACTATATATTAAATTATTATATGATTGGTATACCCATCATTTAAAACATTCAACTTTGAAAAATTTTCTCAACCGCCTTAAACACATCACTTGATTAAAGTATAAAATAGCATTATGGTAATTGGCATATACTTCCAACCAAGAGGTTGTGAGTTTGATCTCCACACTCCACATATTGTACTAAAAAAAAACATTATACGAAGTTAGAGGTTTAAATTTCTACCATTGAATGAAATTTTTTTAATTCTTGAAGTTTAAAAATTCAACACGGAAAAGAATAGTTTTAACCATTTTTATTACTTTTTGTTTAAAAATTGGAAACATAGCAATATGTGTCTTACTTTTAAAAATTTTATACAATTTTAAAAGTTTCTTTTTCTTTTATCGAATTTAACAACATTTGGTAAAAATTCAAATCTCTGAACTCTTGGTCAGTCTTAACTCATTTTGAACTATTCTCGAGTTAGCTAAAATTTCTTTCTAAGTTGTTTTTTTATTTTGACTAAAATTGGTTTTAATCGTATTTTAGGTATGAGTTGAATCTATTAGCCAACTAAATAAATAGTTATGGAATTGATGTCTTTTTTATTTATTTATTATCATTATTATGTGATAAGATATAGAATGGATTACTAAAAAGAAAAACCAAATAAACTAACAAATTTGAGAGAATGATGACTTCCTACATTTATAACCTAAAGTATGAAGACATGTTTTTATTAAAATTTTGTCCTTTTTTTGTCTCTCTTTTTAAAAGATGATGGTTCACACCCACAAAAACCAAAATAAAGGAAGATTATATATATCACCTATCAAATATATTGGTAGCCAAAAGGTTCTTTTGGATTTTATTAGAGTTTGATTTAAAATATATAACCTTAGTTTACTGATGATTTTGATTTTGATTTTTTTTTTGTAAAAAAATTATTTTATTTATTAATACTCGTTGATGATTCTATATTTAAAATATAAGAGATCGAACAAAAGTTTATAATGAAACTTCATGAATATTTATAAAACTATCGTGGCAACAAAGTGATCTTCCATATGCCAGCCATTTATAAGTTGGAACATGTCATGTCATGGCCCCACATGTTTCAAGGTATAATTCTCCCCTTCATGTGGTCAACATACATTGTTGGTCAACTCACGAATTGGCTCGAATGATACCCCTAGCCAAGCCGAGGAAAATGTTTCATAAGGTTAAAGCAACATATCGGCCACATACTGATTTGAACGTCAGAGACTTTCTTTTCTCTATGAAAGTCACGTGGATAGATCGGTCACCTTAATTCAGCCTATTCGAGGTAGCCAAAATCATGCAAAAACAAATATTTTTTAAGAGTTTTAACTAAAATTAAAAAATGAAAAGAAAACTTTTGAAATCTACTCGTTTTGTTTTTAAATTTTGATTACGATTATAAGAATAAATAAATTTGTTAGTAGAAAAATATGATTTTGAAATCAAAATGGAAAACTAAAATAACATAATGGAGAAAGTATAAGAAATGATTTTAATCGCTAGATTTAAAATATTGAAAAAGATTAAAAATTCTAAAATTTTATTTGGGATGAAAAAGGGTTGAAATGAAAAAAAAAATTATTCAAAAATTAAAAGAAAATTAATATAGTCTTTCAATTCTGATTTATAAAATATAAAATATAATATTAAAATACTTATTTTGAAATTTTGTGAAATCTTGCAAAACCTAGAATTAGATTTCAAATTATCTGAGCTTGAATTTTGAAGACGTTTTCAAAAGTCAATCTCAACATAATTCATATATTCTTGATCAAAATGTCAATTTTCATTCTTACATGTTATTGAATTAAAGAAAAATTAAATTTTCTTTTTTCTTTGAGTATAACATGTTGAGAAGAGGATTATAATTTTCAACATTTTGTTGGGAAAAATAATATAGATCAATCGATCCTCCTGTAAATTCTTCATGAACTATTTGATTTTTCTCTTCCACAGGCTAACAGCAGATAAGTAACTAACAATAACAAAGGAATAAGAGATAGGGATAGAAAAGCTTAACACCACACCGATTATACTGGTTCGCCCTTATCTGTTCAACTATAATTGGGAATATTACAATGGAGATCTCACCCAAGATATTACTATCTTGCTTCTAAGTACCCTAACAATGGCTACCTAGGATTACACAATTGAAAATAGCCTCACTAAAACCCACGGGATACAAAATCTTTTTTTCACACACTGCCCACAATCACTCAAGTCTCTCTTATTTGGACTCTGTACAAATGAAACATTAACAAAAGAGTTCTATTTATAAGAGGTCAAATATCTCAATTCTTATAGGAAAACAATATTGTAATTCTTATAAGACAATAATATCCTACTCCTTGTAGGAATTGGTGGTAGTGTTTGAAAGTCCTCCTTGTAGGACACGGGTCATCTGTTTTGGCTCCATTATCCCAACACATTTGACCTAAATGTCAATTACCGTTGAATTTTGCTCGCTTTGACAAAAAAAAAGTTTAAAATATTGATAGCAAAATAAAGAAATATATCAATAAAAATAACATTTACAAGTTTAATTTTAATAACAAAATAATGATCAAATAAAATTTTAATTTCAAAATTTATCAATGGTTTTGATCTTAATATTTTTTCAATAGCTTGTGGAAAAATATCAATAGATAGGCATTAAAAAAATTAGCAAGGTTCAGTATCAAATAGGATGAATCCTATTTGCCTAAAATTTGAGAACGAGTGTTCATTGACTGAGTTTTTCTATATAAAATAGAAAATAAGACAATGGCCAAAGTAAATTTATAGGTATGTTTGTATGTATATATGTTATAGAGACACTTATCACCTTCGGTAAAGTTGAGTTAGACCGCCTACGATCTATACAGAACTAAAAAAAATATATAATAATTTGATTTTTTTTTACATAATTTGATTCAATTAGTAATTGACCTAAAAATTATGACATCTACTTTTCTTTAATCTTTTTAATTCAACATATTTATTGAATAATTGTTTAATTAATTGAAACCAATTCTTTATATTTTCAAAGGATGATTTTTTTTTACTATTAATTAACATATTCCATGATATGACTAAATAAAATTCTATATCAAATTGAGTTAATTTTTATCACAAATGATATTAAAGTTGGTTAAATGATAACAAAAGACAATGGATCAGAGGTACAAAATGATGAAATTGTCTTAAACAAGGGAACCATGAAATTCTTTTTGGCCTTAGTGCTGCAACCCAACCATTATTGATCTCTATGCAATCTGAAGGATAAACTTTTGTCCTTATTGGTCAGCATTTTTTGTTTTCTTCTCATTTTGTTTTTCATTCTCCTTTTCTTTTCCCATCTTTTATTTTAAAAAATATATATCAATATTTATATAACAAAATTCTAATTTTTGAAGTAATGTAAGTTAATTTAAAATTAATTTATGATTAAAATTTTACAAAGTTACTTCATCATTTTGATATGCATACTTCGAGATTTATTCTATTTAGTCGAATGCTTTTAAAGGTCTGAATTTAATCTCAATGTACCTTCCATAAACATTAAAAAGAGTTCTCATGGTTAGTTTAAGAATAAAAATATATTTATAGAATTATGAAAAGATATGAAAAGAGTTCTCCGGAGATTTGAATATCGTGGGATGTTGGAGAGAGGAATTAAAAATTATAATTTTATCACACATCTAAGAATTTAGAAGGAGGCCGCTAGAATGTAACGGGTATATTGAATAACTTTTCGAAAGACCAAACTAAGAAAAACATAATGTCCAAGGATCAATATAGTAGTTTAAGCTAAAATGAATCATACTATGCTAACCAGTTGTTCGAGCAAGAAAAAAACAATTTGAAATTTATAAATGGGAGTTCCATAATTTTACATTTAGGTTTCTTTTTTTAAAAACTGATTCAGAAGTTCGACACCTATAAACCTCCTTTTTCAGGTATGCGAAACTATTCTCTCTAGAGCAATAGATCAGATTGAGTCTGACTTGAGCATCAAAGCATTTTACTTTCTTTCTGCAGGTTCCTTCGTACGTAGGCCCCTTAAGTCTGAACTTTGCGAAGTTGGTCATTTTCATTATTAAACAATTGACGCCGTTTGTGGGTATTCGTAATATAAAGTCATATTGCTCTGCTCAACTAGACAATGGTGAATCCCATAATTCCCCCCTTTGGGAAAGCTTGCATCAATCCAAATGGTGAGCTCTCATTAGAATATCTCATTTTGGACATCAAGGATGAACTTCCACCAATCAACTCACCTCAATTCAAGGATGAGCTATTAGATAGGTCACCTCGACCTCAATGATGAGCTTCCATCAGAGTAGCTCATCTCGCCTTCCACCAGATAGCCTACCTCAACCTTAATGATGAGCTATTAGGTAGTTCACTTCGACCTCAATGATGAGCTCCAAGCATAATAGCGCATCTCAGACATCAAGGATGAACTTCCACTAGATAGCTCATTTAGTTCTCAGAACTAGGATGAACTATTAGATAGCTCACCTCAACCTCAATGATTAGCTATCACACAGCTCATTTCAACCAAAATGATGAGCTTCCATTAGAATAGCTCATCTTGGCATCAAGGATGAGCTCTCACTAGATAGCTCACATCTGCCTAAGAATGAGTTATCAAACAACTCATCTCAACCAAAGGATGAGTTTCCATTAGAATAGTTCATCCCAACATCAAGAATGAGCTCCCAGTAGATAGCTCGTCTCAAACTCAACGATGAGGTATCAGGTAGCTCTCACCTTGACCTTAATGATGATCTTCCATCAGAATATAGCTCATCTTAGTATCAAGAATGAGCTCCCACTAGATAGCTCACCTCAACCTCAACAATGAGCTATCAGGTAGCTCACCTCGACCTCGATGATGAACTCCCCATCAAATAACTCATCACTATGGCCAATGGATGAGCTCTCACTAGATAACTCACATCAACCTCAAGGATGAGCTATCATACACCTATCTAAACCAAAATAGCGAGCTTCCATTAGATAGCTCATCTCGTTAGATAGCTCACCAAAGCTAAAAGGATGAGCCATCATCAGATATCTCATCCAGCTTAAATGATGAGTCTCCATGAGGTAGCTCATGCAAAGCCAAAAGAAGACATTTATGGAGACACTTATTGGAACCTTTAAGGAGTGATTAATCAAGATCACATCAATTTTGAAGACAGAGGCTAGCTAGAGTCAAGACTAAATAATTAGCTCATGACAATGTTCACCTTGGCCTAAATGCAAGCCCCATGAGAAAGCTCACATAAGCCTAAAGGATAAGTTATCTGGACGAAGCTCGCCTGAGCCTAAATGTAAGCTCCCATGAGAGAGATAGCATAAGTGTAAAGGATGAGGTATAACGACAAATCTCACCTCGGCCTAACGCAAGCCCTATGAGAGAGCTTGGTAAGCCCCTAAAGAATAAGCTATCTTGACGAACTCAACTCGGCCTAAACGTAAGCTCCCATGGAGAGCTCAGATAAGCAAAAAAGATGAGGTATCACAACAAAGATCACCTAAACCTAAATGCAAGTCCTATGAGAGAGCTCGCATAAGCCTAAAGGATGAGGTATCATGACTAACCTCACCTCGACCTAAACGAAAGCCCTATAAAAGAGCTTGTGTAAGCCTAAAGGATGAGTTATCTGGACGAAGCTCACCTCAGCCTAAACGTAAGCTCCCATGAGAGAGCTGGCGTAAGCCTAAAGGTTTAGGTATCATGACAAATCTCACCTCGGTCTAAACACAAGTCCTATTGGAGAGCTCGCGTAAGCCTAAAGGATGAGCTATCTTGATGAAGCTACCTCGGCCTTAATGCAAGCCCCCATGAGAGAGCTCACGTGAACCTAAAAGATGAGCTATATGTTCATCTCGACCTAAACATAAGCTTCCATGGGAGAGCTAGCGTAAGCCTAAAGGATAAGATATCTTGACAAAGCTCACATGGGCCTAAATGTAAGTTTCCATGGAAGAGCTTGCGTAAGCCTAAATGCGACCTATCATGAAAAAGCTTATCTCGACCTAAATATGAGCTCCCATGAGAGAGCTCATGTAAGCATAAAAGATGAGCTATTACGAGAAAGCTCTCTTCGACCTAAATGCAAGCTCAGCCTAAATGTTACTGGCAACTCATTAAGAGGCAACAACAGAGGAACTAGAGCCTCTACCTCGGGATGACCATTGCTGCTTTATCATCCAATGAGTATACTGTTTAGAGTATAGGCAACTTTTTAAAGTTTTCTTTCTTTTGTTTTCTCTTTTATTTTTAAAAGAGTCCTAAGATTATGTTGTTTGACTTTGCATTTTTTGGTTTAACAAAATTTCTATTATCTACACACTTGAGCAAACACTGTCACTTCTTTCCATGTACTCCTCAAGTAGGGGCATGATAATATATTGATCAACAGAAATTGGAAGGAACAATTAAAGATCTCGATCAGGACCAAACCAAAAGCGGGCCACCTGGCCTAGCACGGTTAAAACACAAGGCAGAGCAACTCTAGACCGGAGTGACTTCTGTCACACGAGCTCCGATGCCAAAGTCAACTATGGGAGGATAACTAAGCAAAGTACTTAGAGTGTATTTCAGTCTACCTTAGAGTTTGGTTACTTGTTCTATTTATGACTGTTCATAAGGTTCTAGAGCTTTCAGGATGAGCCCATAGAACCCTGTTGATAGGTTGTGTGAACTTATAGGCCCGGACGTCACCATCAATATGAAAGGAGGAATGACCGGCTCGGCTCGGTTCGACCTTCGTGGGTTGCCTTGTTAGGCCTCTTTGGCTTATTGCGGTCCACTTGTCTGTCGTTTCCTATCTCATAATATCTATGAAGTTGAAAGTCCTTACCCATGGTTGATATAGAGAAAAGAAACAGAAAAAAAAAAAAAGAAAACACAGTTTTATGAAAGGAGATTATTTTACGTCCAAAAATTTATTTAAAAAAAGAAGAGAGTAAAAACCACCTTTGCAGATTTATTAATGAGTTGAAACTTGAAAGTGAAAGAAGCATTTCTTGGATTTTAGGTTGCCGTGTGAAGCAGTGGAAGACAGGGAATTTTATAAGAGGTAAAAGGAACAGTGTGGATATATTAGGAATTAAAAGAAGTTGTGAAGGGTAAAAGAGGAAATTGAAGAAAATTAATTGGAGATGGAGTTGGGTTGGTATGGCAGGCTTCGATAGGCACCGACGAAATCGTGATTGGATAGGTGACCTGCCATACATGCCAACGTCAACCCAATTACCGTTGGTAAGGGTAACCACGTAATTTACAGACCCAATTCTTTTTCTTTTATATACATATATATGTATATATTGGTTAAATTACGGATTTGGTTTTGGTAGTTTAAATTTAGTTTCAATTTGATTTTTATTTTACTACGTTAAAAGTGTGAGATACTTTAGTTTATACTTTATTTACTTTGTTACTTTTACTAAAACTAAAATAACATTTATTTGTATTTAATAAAAATAAATTATTGAACTAAAAACTGTTCATGATATTTTTTATCAAATTTTAAAAATGTTTTGTCTTTCAAATTAGCTAAGATTTCAAAAGTGACTTCTCAAACAAGACAAAAAGTTGCTATCAAATGAAGTTTTAGAACTTAGAAACATATATTACAATATAGTTTTAAGAGTTTCAATTTAGTTTGGTTAAACCTCATATATCATCTTAACTTATTAAATACGTGACAATGAGCTAAAAAATTTTATTCGGATGAATACAGTTGATTTGGGGATTAGGAGAGAGAGAATAAAAAAAAGGGAAAAAAAGAAAAGAAATGTTGGAATTTTTAATAAGATGGGCTACCATGTAATTAATTAATGTATTTTTTGCTATTTTTATTAAACTAAGAGAAGTGATCTAATTACATATCAGTTTTGGCATAGGAAGGTAGTTATCAATTGACCACGAATTAATTTTTAATTTAATTGGATGAGAGGTCAAATTAGAAATAAGAAAAAGTTGTAACCGACCCTAATAATTATGTGGTTCGTTATAAAGGGATGTATGTTTACACGATAGTTCTAGAACTCCCTTCTTCTACCAAAGAGAAACTTGATGATATCTAAGGTTAAATCATCCACTATCTATCTAAACTTGTCATATCAAACCCCTTCCTTTAGTGTTCAACAACAATTTCAGGTATACACCCACTCCTTTGAATTTAATTATTTTGAATTCGACATGGAAAATTGATCAGCAGCTTCATGTTTATGAATTTTATTTTTCCCAACAAGAAAAAGAAAAATGGATGGACAAACAAGTTTTAGAAACGACTCTGACAGATTTAACCCAACTACCAAAAATCAACTTGAAACTTTAATTATATTTGGTTTATCTTTAATTGTGAAACTGATCAAGCTCGGATGAAGTGTACTAAAGTTCGAAGTACCTGCAAGACAAGGTTAAACTTTGACGACCAAGTTAGTACAGAATCTACTGCACAAAAATAAAATAGTTTTGCAGTACTTTGCGTGGGAGGGGGTGATCTCTATTTATAGAAATGAACTTCTGATAGGACTTCCAACAACGCTCTAACGACTCTCCAATATTTCGGAAAATACGGCATGTTGTTAGAGAACATCCTTGTTGCCTTCGTGTCTGTGGGTGTTTTTCAAAGTCGGCTCGTACCTAATAGAGGCCGAAAGGTAATATGTAGCTTAGCTCGACTAACATCTTCCGAGCTGTCAACACTCGTATCACTCCAAAAGGTATGGTTGAATATTCTTAATATTGTGTAGAGAGTTAACTATGATGTTGACCCGTGATAAACTATAAATGAACCCCAACAATTTCCATTATGTAGTAAAAAAATGAGTTGCAACAAGAATAAAGTAAATTTTTTTATATAAACAAGAACTAAGACTTTCGGACAAAAAAAAAAATTTAGAAGTTCAAATGCCAGAATTTAATTTCAACGGTATTGATGCATGTATGAAGGTAATAATGGAGGTCCCACTACTAATGCCTTCTTTGACCACACAATGGGCCCAACAAGTCCACAACCTTCTAACAAAACAACTTTAGCAAAAAAAAAAAAAAATAATAAATAAATAAAATAATAATAATAATAATAATGTCATCCTAAATCAATCTTGGTTCAAAAGGATCAACAATATCCTCTCAATTGATGATGTTATTTTGTCACTAAACAATTAGTCTCGATTACAATATTCCTCAAATTCAACTTGTGAATAAAGTTATTCACGTATAGATGCCGATTGAAATACGATCAAATGTTGACATCGATGAATATTAAAAAAATTCATAAAAATAAAATATTTGAATTAACAAATAATCATTTCATCCTTTTAAACAATTATTAATATTATAATGTCGATGCACACTTTATGTCGATGTCAAATTCAGGACATATGGTAGAAAGTATCATTTTACTATTATGCCCTTAATGATATTTTTTTGAGTACGACATGTGGGGATTGAGCTGGATCGAACTCACAACTTCTGGATTGCTGCTAAGCTATGTTTGCTTTGGCTGTCGTTAAGGAAATTATATTATTAATATATAATATTTTAATGTCATGTAGTAATTTCAATCATAGAAAAAATAAATAATTTAATCAAATCAACTTCACAAGATTAAAAACTTACAATGTAATTTTTGTTCTAAAAATTAAACTAAAAAAACTCAAATATTTTGATTCAAATATAAATAAAAAAAATTCAAATCCATAAAAAAACACATATGAAAATCCTTGTTGACCTTAATTTAGCAGCAGAGTATTTTTTTTTCTCTTTTTTATTATAGTTATTTTACAATATGTGGTACTAATAAACCAAAATGAGGAAAGAAGAAAAATCTACCAAAAAAATCATAAACAAGATCCAAGCAATAATTAAATAGAAGGAAATTAAATACACCCGAACAAAAAAGAAAACCAACCTGAAGTTTACTTGATAATGCAAAGATTGTCTGCTTGTAGAGATTTAAATTATAATTATTAAAATAAAGAAAACTATGAAGGTAAAAGGAAAATTTGAAACTAACCTTTTGTTTGATGATCTATGTAGTAGAAGAGAGTTATGTGTAGAAGGGAGTCTTTATAGGTGTAGGTAGGTAAAGTTATAAGACAAAATTAAATTGTTATTTTTTTCTAAACGAGAGGGAAAATAGAGATTTGTTACCTTTGAAATTGAAATCCTCACGAATCTTAGTTATTTGGAACGAAAAGTAATCCAAGGCAAAACGAGATTTGAAATCATTTGGGAATTCATTTTTTTTTTTTTTACCCAAGCACTAGAAATGATTTTAATATCTGTCTCCAAATCAGAGGTTCCAAACAGGGTAAGTTAGTGCACTTATCCGATCAATACTCGAGAGAGAATATTATTTTGCACGTACCAGAGGTGAGGTTCTCTATTTATAGAGACAAGCTCCAGACGCTTCCGACCACCTATGGTTGTAGTGTCATGTCAGAGAACATTTTTGTCACTTCTACGCCTTCAAATACTCTTCAAAGTCGGCTCGTACCTAACATAGGCCAGCCAGTAGACAAGATGTAGACAGGCTTGGCTTCGGTTGTCGAGCTGCTTAAACTTGTTTCACAAGAATCTCCTAATTATCCTAATAGTAGATGATCTCCAATGCCAACATGTGGCAAACAATAAATCGCCTCCAACATTGGCCCCTTCTTTTGTGAGCTGCAAGGTCGGCTCCACAAAGCAGTTTCTTCATTTTGCACATGTCAAGGAATAAGTTGATGTGATGTGATCATAATTGACCAAGAGCTCCAAGAATCAACCTACATCAACAAAGATGAAGAGTTAAAAGGATCCCCCTAAAAAGAGGACGGTTCATTGGATCCATAATCAAATTTTAAATATTTTGAAGGACTAAGGGCATTCATCGAGGACAACAGGAAGAAGGAGATCGAAGAAAGGCCAAGAGAATGACCTAGCCTCAAGGACTTGCCTACCACAAGCCCTCGACCACCATCGCATGTTGTAGCCCTTCGCACGTAACACGCACAACATGCGTGCCAGTGTCCCGTGCCGCGCCAACACTAGTACTAACACGCCCTGTCCTGCAGCATGTCATAGCCCCACGCCATGTGCCTCCCACTCCGTGCGTGCCTCTCTGCCGCACACACCCTACAGTTCATGCTCGTGCCCCCTACCATACACGCCCTACCCTCACCCCATGCCTGCACGCCCCTCTGCCGTGCCGCTAGCATCTACACACGCATCCTAGCCAGCACACTTTGCACGCCCACGCTCGCCTATGCCACCTTGCCTTGCTACCTACTCTTCTCATTTAAGGAATATATTTCCTTTTGATTTTCCTTAGTTTTATTTTTTTTATCATTTTAAATTCAAGGAATAATTTCCGTTGCTTGATTATCAAGTTTGAGATTTTAGGGAATATATTTGCATTTATTTTATTTACCTTGTATGATTTCTTTTTGACAATTGGAATTGCGGTTGCCACATTTGCATAGAATTCTTCATCTAATCCTACCTCGTCTTCTCCTATTTCTTCCTCGACTTTATCCTTGAAATATTTGGTAAGCTCTTCCATCTTTATATCTTGATTTGTCTCCATAGAATGTTAGGGAAGGGAAAGAGTGGTCCAATTTCAAGAGGCGATGGATTTAGATCCATTGCAACCTTATGTGCAATTTTCTTTATACTTACCTCTATCGACTGCTCTAGCTTAATGTCCTTCTTCTTCCCTACCACGTTCATCACCTTAGAGGTTGGTGGATCATTGTTGTCCACTAAGAGCTCAGGTTCTTCATATTCTAGCTCGTTCCATATGTTACTCACCTTATTTTTCCCTTCCTTCGTTAGGATCTCCATGTTGTTATCCAATGATTCTTGTGGGCTATTCTTCAGCTCATCGACCAACTGCTCTATTTTTATCTGAAAGTTGCATATTGCTGCATTATTATTTCTTGCCATAAAGTCTCTCATAAGTTCTTCAAGACTGCCACTTTTGTGATGATTGCATTTGTTCTGGCATCCATGGTTGACTGTACTCTCACCGAACCTGTGTCGGGATTCTAGTGGGAATTCATGCTCATATGGATAGATAATTTCAACTTGACGCTCTCCCCACAAAAAAATTGAATGATCCCTCCAATATTGGTTGTGTAGATTTGAATAAGGGTTGAATTCTTGTTGATTCCCTAGCTGACCTAGACAATAAAAAGATGTAGGGTTAGATGGACAATATTCAAATGAGTGGCGACTATCACCAAAATATAAGCAACAAAATTGGTTAACATGAGCTATGGGCATCCACTTCCTATTGATAAATTATACATAAATTCAGCTTCCATTTCAAATACTCCTGCTGGTTTGTTGGTTCGATGCAAGTAATCTCTCCTACTTTTTCATCCTTCACTTTTTCGCTTTTTCTTTTGTTTCCTTGATCTCTGTTCTCACTTTAACCTTCTTAAGGACTCTTGCAAGAAAGTCTTTGTGCTAAGAAATTAGCTCTTTAAGGTTAGCTATAACAAATAATTCTCAAAGAATAGAGGTATGCAAAATCATATCAAGCATAAAACAGAGAGAAGAAATTTTGTTGATTAATAATTTCTCACACATTTGTGATATAAAATCATCATATATAAATACAATTAATTAGTGTAACTAACTATCTAACTAACAATAATTAATAACAAATAACAAACTTGTTAACTAATAAGAGTTAACTCTAATACTCCTCCTCAAGATGGAGTGTAAAGATAAAAAACACCCATCTTGGACATCAAAAAACGTAGAGTAGATGAATGGAGAGCTTTTGTGAACATGTTAACCAGTTGAGAGTTCAAACGAATAGGTAACAACTTCAAAAAACCATCAGACACCTTATCACGAACGAAATGGCAATCGATTTCGATGTGTTTAGTACGTTCATGAAAGGTTGGATTAGAAACAATAGACACCGCGACCTGATTGTCACAATATACAACACCTGGTGAAGAAAAAGGCACATATAAATCGGTAAGCAACTGATGGATCCAAATTAATTCACTGGTGACAGCAGCTAAAGCCCAATATCTTGCCTCAACAGAATAGCGAGAAACAGTAGGTTATCTTAGATTTCCATGAAATCAGGGAGTCACCTAAGAAAACACAAAAACCAGTGACCGACCGTCGTGTGTGAACACAAGAGCCTCAATCGGCATCAACAAAAGCATGAAGGCCAAAGGAAGATGACTTATGTAACAAAATTCCTTGTCTAGGAAACCCTTAAGGTAGCGTAGTAAATGGTGAACAACTGCAAGATGATGGCTTGTGTAAAAATTGGCTCAACTTATGAATTGAAAAAGAAATATCTAGTCGAGAATTGTGCAAGTAGAGCAGGCGACCAAGTAACCGACGGTAAGGAGTAGCTTCTTTAGCAGAAAGAGGATCACCAGCAGATTGAGAAAGCCGAAGATTCGGATTCATAGGGAAAGCAGTAGGACGAGACCAACAAAACCAATGTCTTCAAGAATTTGAAGACAATACTTTAGTTGAGATAAGGAAATGCCCTTATGAGAATGAGAAATCTCCAATCCCAAGAAATACTTAACAGAACCCAAGTCCTTTATTGAAAATGAGATTTCATAATGGCCTTAACAGAGTCAATAACAGTAGTCGAAGGACTGGTTACAATAATGTCATTAACATATACTAATAAGGTCACAAAAGTACCACCACGACCTCAAATAAACAATGAAAGTCAGCTTTGGACTGAGTAAAGCCATTGGAAAGTAGTGCATGAGAAAGTTTTGTAAACCACTAGCGAGAAGCCTGCTTTAAACCATAGATAGATTTATGCAATTTACAAACAAGAGAACCCTGTAGACTAGACTCCCCCTGACTGGGTGTATAACCAAGAGGTAGAGACATATAAACGTCTTCGAACAAATCCCCATTTAGAAAAGCATTATTAACATCCATTTGAGCAAGAGGCAAATTGTAAGAAGCAGCCAATGTTAATAGCACTTTCACAGTCACAATCTTAGCGACGGGAGAAAAGGTATCAATAAAATCAATACCTTCCTGTTGATTATACCCCTTGACAACAAGACTGGCCTTGTAACGATCAACAGTTGATAACTCTCCAAAAGAGAGTTATTCTGGTGATTATTTCGGTGAAAATGTGCATTAAAATGTCAAAGTGTGTCGGTTTTAGGTCATAACTAGCATGAATAGTGTTCAATTGTAAACTTTTAGCTAAATATCCTTAGTCTTGAGAACTTTGGCCAAAAACAGCATAAACTCTCGTATTTGTGGTTCATTTGTATAGGTTTTTAAAGAAGAGCTAAAAAGAGAAGGAAGTACTAAACCAGAGAAGAAAAGTCAAAGCATTTTCAAGTCAGAGCATATAAAAGCTGGAGCATAGCGATGCCAGAGCATGAGCGTTTGTACCGTTAATTCAAAAACACGAGATTCACTTATGTCCGTACAATCCCCAGTCGGGTGCCCTAAAAACGGGACCCTATATTTAAAGGAAATGTTGCCCTAGCCGACAGAGCTGAAAAGACCAAGGAACGGAATATACCCATTTTCGGGAGGAGAGCTGACACTAAAAAGGGGAAGTTTGCATGCTGGAACGAGCTGATTGCTTCTTCTTCTCTGTCATTTAGCTATTTTTATGCTATGAGTTGTATTTCTTCTTCTTCCATTTTCTTTTCTTTACCCATTATGAGCTAAATCCCATTTTAGGGGGGGATTTACATGCTGTAACTGACTTGAGATCAAACCTCTAGCTGCTATATTTATGTTTAAGCAATGCTGAGTTTATTTCTTAATCTTCACGTTACTGTTGGCCGCTGTTTCGTGTTGCTAGCTTCTGTATTCACCCGGAAGGGCTTGTAGGTGCTGATTTGTTTTGCTTGTGGCTGGTGCTTTTCTATAGCTATAGGGATACTTAGGAATGGGGTCCCCTAATCATGCCTATAGTTTGAGTTTATTGCTTGGGTAACTAGCAACGGGAGTTGTATTTACTCATGTTTGGGGTATCTCGGAAGGGAACCGAGTCGAACTAGGCACTAATAAATRTTAGCTACACTAGAGGGTAGGTTGATAACTTGTGAAAGCATGCTAAACCTCACCCACCTTCTTCATATCTGTTATTCTCCCGTTATCGCTTTCTGTGCTACTGCTTTTTTGTGTTGACAGCTTCAATACCATCGTCCTTTGCAAGTTTCTATCTTCTTGTTATTCCTTTACTTTATTTCTTTTTCTAGATAATATCCATATCCAAGATCTGTACATTTTTATTTGTTGGTATCTACTTTAATTGTTAAAATATAAACCAAAAATCCCTATGGATACGATCTCGTTACGTACTACAACCGGCGATTCGTGTATACTTGCACGTGTTGTCAACACAGTTGTGTGGAAGCAACAACAGTGCCATCAACCTTATATTTAATCTGGTACACCCATTTGGAACCAATAGCATGATGATTAGCAGGGAGAGGAACAATCGACCAAGTATTCATACGTTCAATGGCAGCCAACTCATCAACCATAGCCTTCCTCCAATGTGGAAATTGAACTACCTGATGATAATAAACAGGTTCAAACTCAGTAGAGATGTTAAGAATAAACCGCTGGTGGTCATGAGATAAATTGTCATAAGAAAGAAAATTTATTAAAGAACGAGGGGTAGTAGCTGATATAAACAATCCTTACAACATATTACAATGAAAATCCTTCAAATAAGGAGAATGACGCGAACGTCGAGGGTGGCCATTCAAAGCAGTCATGGGTGGCACATCAAACACAATATTAGGAACACCAGCAGAGGATAAAGGCTCAGCAGCGGCACCAATCATAGCAGTAATGTCAGCAAAAACATCAGCAGGCAAAGCAACTTGCATACTATCATCATGGATAGCCAAAGGAAATGGCAAAACAAAATCATCAGCAACAGGTGGTGTACTTTCATCAAGAATAGCTGGTGGGACAACAGTAGGTGGGACAACAACAAGTGGACTGACCAATGGAGAATGTAAAAGACCCAATGGACAATGACCAATAGATTCATCAAAAAATGAAGTGGGTAGGACAAAATTATCCAAAAAACCAGCCATAAGAGGGTCATCAGTAGAAACCAACTAATGAAATGGAAATAGATCTTCAAAGAAAACCACATCACGAGAAACAAACAATTGGTTCTTAGTAATGTCATATAATTGGCAGCCCTTTATTCCAGTCGGATACCCCAAAAAAACACAAGGGCGTGCATGAGGATCAAACTTGGTGTGCTGGAGATGTAACCCAAAGGCATATGCAAGATAACCAAAAACTCTAAGGAAAGAGTAGTCAAATGCATGCCCAAATAAGACTTTATTAGGTGACAGATCAGAGAGCAGTAACATAGGTGTACGATTAATCAAATAAGCAGTAGTGAGTATACAATAGCCCCAAAATGCAAAGGAACTATAGACTGAAAGAAGAGAGCTCTAGCAACATTGAGAAGATGTTGATGCTTACGTTCAACAACAGAGTTTTGTTGAGGACTATTGACACATGAAAATTGATGCAAAGTACCAATGTAAGCAAAAAAATTAGTAAAGCGAAGTTCAGAGGCATTATCAGATCTAAACACCTTAATAACCTCGAAAACTGTGTCTCAATCATCTTTAAAAAACGAGGTATTATGAACAATGCATCAGATTTACGCCACATAAGATATATCCATGTGAAACGAAAACAATCATCCACCAAAGTCAAAAAATAGGTATAACCAGCTGAAGTGGGGTACTAAAAGGTCCCCAAATATCACAATGAAATTAAATCAAATGTGGAATCTGAAACATGATTATTTGAAGAAAATGAAAGATGTTGTTTAGCTAACGAACAAATATGACAAATGCTAGAAGAGCAGCCATCAGAAAGACATAAAGGTTGTTTTAAAACATGAAGTCTAGCAGAAGAAGGGTGTCCTAAACGTTTGTGCCAAACATCAACAGAAAGATGGTAAGCAAGTGCAGGAACATTAAAATTTAGCGGCAGAACGAGGGAATAAAGTCCATTGATGCAGTTAGCTCTGCCAATCATTCTCAATAGTGATTTGTCCTAAAGGAAGCAAGAATTACCATGAAATTCAAGTGCAAAATCACCATATTTCAGTAGAGCACTCACAGAGAGTAAATTATATGTAAATTGTGGGACGTATAACACATCATGAAGAACAAGATCAACCGATAAAGAAACCGTGCCAAAAAACTCAATTGAAATCTGGGAGTGAGTTGGTAAAACAACATTGATATTAGAAGTAGGACGAATATCAAAGAAAAGGGAACGTTGATGGCAGATATGGCTAGCAGCACCAAAATCGATAATCCAAGTTTGTGAACAAGAATTATCAATGGAGGATAATATCGGAAAAGAAGTACCTCCAAGGTGTGATGCCACAGGTGCATTAGTATCTGTTTTAGCCACTTGAAGATGAGACTGGAGGATCTCCATTAACTAAGAATATTGAGTAGAACTTAGGCTGTTAAAAAATGTAGGAGAAGCATGTGATGTTGTATGAACAACTGGTGCTGTAGCAAATTCAACAGCCTTCTCCGAGACTTGATTAACAGAACTAACGGGAGCAGTCGAATTAATGCTTCCATGGCTAGAACGAGGAGCAGCCGAATTAGTTGTGCAATATCCAGGTGGATATCCATGAAGCTTATAGCACTTATCAATGACATGACCTCAGAGTCCACAATGTGTGCAAAAAGATCGATTATCCTTTCGACAATATTGAGGATGATGCTTCTTCGAATTTTTTGTAGCAGCAGCCATAGCCATAGGTTCAAGAAATGAACTTACAGTTCCAATTACACGTTGACGTTCCTCTTGAATAAGTAAAGAAAAAACCTTATTGATAGGAGGAATGGGATCCAGAAGTAAAATCTGAGCCCAAACAGTAGCATAAGACTCATGAAGTCCCATAAGAAAAATCATCACATATTCAGATTGAAGATATTCTTTGAGAGATTTTAAACCATCACAAGAACAAGTTACCGTGGGTCGATATTCAATGAGTTCTTGTCAGATTGTCTTCAAGTTTGTATAATATGCCTCAATTGACATAGATCCCTGGACTATAGTGACCAATTCTTTCTGAAGTTGAAATATGTGTGGGCCATTGCTTTGCTGAAATCGTTCTTTCAACTAAACCCAAATTTCTTTTGCAAATCCGGTGTAAACAATGCTTGCAGCAATTTCTTTGGAAACTAAATTGATAATCCAAGATGTAATGATATCATTATTACACCTCCAAGCCGCTAGTAGGTTTCCTTTTGGTTTTTGAATGGTTCCGTCGATAAAGCCGACCTTCTTTTTCTGATAAAGCAAGAATGATGGATCTTGACCATGAATTGTAATTACTTGCTCCAATCAACTGTTGAGAAATCAGTTCGGTGGTTGGTGCTGTGGAATGATGAATCAAGTATGGGTTGAGTTGAGATTCAATGGCTGTGGTGTCTCGTGCTATAGCATCCTGTACAATTGGATCGTTTACCTGCCATAGCAATTGAAGAAGATTGCTACAAATCTTGAAAAATAATGGTTGGAGATCGTAAATGGCGAAAGAAAATATGGCGAAAAGAAAATAGGGTTTTACGCGATAGCTATTCACTCTGATACCATATCAAGCGTAAAACAGAAAGAGAAGAAATTTTATTGATTAATAATTTCTCTTACACATCTGTGACATAAAATCATCACATATAAATACAATTAATTTGTGAAACTAACTATCTAACTAACGAGAGTTAATAACCAATAACAAACTAGTGTTAACTAATCAGAGTTAACTCTAATAAATCGCAATACTGAAAACGGTTCACTAAAAGGAAAACAATAATTTTGAAAATAAGTCTCTAGCAATGACACCAAAAACTTATTGGGAATTCTCTACCTCGATGGATAAGAGATTGCGTGCAAGCACATACGACCACAAGTAATACAGGGGAAAGATATTCCAAGTTCGTATCCTTATGGAGTTTGATTCAAAAATAAATGTAATGAAATGTTTCAAATTGCAATTGGGTTTATTGATAAAAATAGATGTGAAAGTTGCAGTTTAGTTTTAAAAATATCAAGCTTCTAATAAAGGACAATCCCTATTCTTCCTACCTTAGTTTTAAATGAAATCACACAAATGTGGAAAATGTGCCATGTGTCACTTTGACTCTTACTGGAAACTGAGTTATGCTCTTATCATGAACCGCTTTTGGTTGTTTTAGAGCTTAGGGCAATAACTGGTCATATGTCTATGCATGATTACAATTTAGACATTACTACCAACTCATATACTTTTATGGGTTAGAAGACCTATGTAGACGATCATATTTTATGTGCTTATGTCTCAGTTAAATCTCACATTAACTCTTTATTAAACACTTTATTCTAAAAAAAAAAAAAACTCTCTATTAAAAACTTAACCTAATCCTTTCAGTATTATGCTTCAATTTAGCAAAATTCCTTAGCAGCCAACTTAAGAAATTTCTTGAAAAAATATGTTGAGGAGTTAACCAGTATGTGCCAGGTGCTACCTGGAGCTTTTTCTCCCGTGTTTAATTTAAATAGATTTTCCTAAGACATTTTACAAGGAGGTTGAAAACTAATATAATGCAAAATAAAAGCGCGGAAAATACTCATATAAATAAGAGAAATTCTTGCCATTGATTAAAATTAAAGTTTAACAAAAGTACAACAAGCCATATCTTAACCTTGTTCTCTTTCGAGCTTGAATGAAGTTAAAACTCGCTAGAAATTGTTTAAAGATGAAAATAAATGAAGTACAAAAGAATTGAAACAACACTTAACAAATGTAATGCAATAAAACTAAGGTTCGAAAAGCATAAAATTGTAATGAAATGAAACAAGTTGGTTCTAACTAAAAACTAAGACTAAAGAAGATAAAACGTGGATGAATTCTACTGACCAAACTCTTTAATTTATAGGCATGGAGGTAGTTACAACTTGCCACCAAAATAGGAGGGGAGTAAAACTAGAGTAATGGGATTTTGTTCACTAAACT
This sequence comes from Momordica charantia, assembly GCF_001995035.1. Next base: position 20,983 of record NW_019104910.1, on the reverse strand, counting down.
AATTCTACCCAAACAGCGTCCACTTGACAGGCGGAGCTGACTTTGGAGATATCCTTGATGCCCTTGTGCCAAAACATGCGTTTCATTAAAAGGTCCCGAGAGCAGCGCTTGACACTTTTTACCTACATTTTGAAAAACCATAAATTTCTACCGTATTTTTCCCATGAAGGGTGTATTTTTACCTCAAAGTGTTCTAGTTTGAATCTCATGTAATAATAATATGTTCTAACCAACTTTTAATAACATGCAATCAGATTATACAAACTATGAGAAAAATGGATCACTTTTACACCAAAACATGCATAAAAAACAACCTTTGAACCTTGGAAAATAAGGTTCGGTCACATGATACATGATATTCTACGAGTGTCCATCTTTTTAAATATTTACAATACTAGATTTTTAGGATTTAAATAAGCTTTCTTGTTTCCAAATTGTCCTCAATAAATGTCATTATATTACATTTTAAAATGTATTCTTTCCTCGTGAGAATGGAGGATCATTTAATGTAAATATTTACAATAATTATTAAATGATAATATTTTAATAAATAATTAAACAAATGCAGTAACTAATCATTGCACTTATTCTTGTTTAATTTTGCAACGATTCTTCTTCGAATTTTTTGGCATATATTATTTTTTTAGAGTTTAGGGTCTAGGGTGTTATTTCTTTATTAAAAAGAGAAATGGTCTCTACTAGATCTAGGGTTTAAAATTTAAGGATTAGAGTTCTATTTATTAATTAAAGTCATACGAATATGGGTAGTTTGATAATTTTCACATGGACACCGTCGTAAACAGGCCTACAAATCTGTAAATAAGTGTCTAGAAATGTCTAGTTGTGTTGTTATCCCAAATTAAAAAGATTTAAAAAATAATTAAAACAATTAATTACCCGACTTATTTAATGGGCCGACACAAGCCTGATCCGATATTGATTTAGAGCCAAACTCATGGGCTGGATCAAAAGTTGGGCCATAGACATAAGTTCAAACAGTGTGTGGTCTATAAAAGCTAAAACCTTCATCTCTGCTCCCAATATTTACGATTGGACGTGTGCAAATTAGGGTTTCGTTTCGTTTTGTGTAAGATCAATATTCATCACCGATCCATAATGATTTACGACGTCAACTCGCCTCTCTTCCGCTCCTTCCTGAGCCAGAAAGGAGGCCCTTCCGACAAGAGGTATTATTCTCTACTATTGTTGTCTGGTTCTATGAGTCCGATTAATGCTCCAATACCTGCATCTTTCTCTGATTTGATTTTAGTTTAGAATGAAACAGAAATTTGTGGAAATACTATAAATTATCCATTCGCAAGCTTAGAAATTTAAAATTATGTTTTCATTTTTGGTGTAGTCTGGAAAAAGGCTTCTACAAGTATCTTTTACTGGCTTGCTGATCCTCTTTATTTGGGCTTGGTGTCCTGATATGTACAGTTTTTTATGATTCAAAATATAACTAAAATACAACAGATTTTTGCTACATCAGTTTTGGGTATAGAGCAACCAATTAAAGCTCCATGATTGTTGGGAAGGTGATCCACGCTAGCAGTGTTGCAAATCAAACTGGCGAGTGATATGTTACTTGAACAAGAACCACGATAAATCGTCTTAAGAAGCAATGGTTGATTGCTTGTTGGTAATAGAGGCCTTTGTGGACAATATAAAGGATTATAGAAGGAACTCTAAGATCCCTTAGCAAGTGCTAACCTTTCACAAGGACATCACCCCATAGGGTGTTTTAGTGAGAAGTTAAATGAAGCTCGTAACAAAGCACATATGACCAAGGGCTTTATGCTCTAATGAGGGCCTTATAACAAGTTGTATAATGTATATGATATCTGAAGTTCATTTTCTTGGTGCGGATTGGAGGAATGAGGTTTAAAGGGTGTAAAGGAATAGGGTGAGGTATTAAGTGGTTATGGTTGGCTGTGACTATTTTCTCTTAAGTTCTAACTCTAACCTTAACTTGCATTACAACTTCTTGGGCGTGTCGCAAATATTTCAATTTTATTTCTTTTTAGTTCTGAAAACAAAAATCTTTCTACATTATCTTGAAGTTCATTAGTTCAAAAATGGTCAGCTCAAATAAAATTTTGGACTCTTTTATTGAAGCCTTGAAAACACTTGATTAAGTTTTGGCTATGAAATTGAACAACTGTTGGAGATTTGAAGGGTTCAAATATTAATTTATTTTTGGAAAAAATGGACATGAAAAGGACTATAGGAGAAAGATGATAAATTTTGATAGTGAAAAACATGAACTTTATTGAATTTAAGTTTCATTTTTTATACAATGTTAAATCCAAATGAGAAGTGTTGAGTTGGTTTGTCCTTAGATGTGGGTAATTTGTTTCTTAAACATCTTTCAAGTATGACACGTTTTGTTACTTAATAGATACCTTGTCTTTCTTGTGAAATATTATAAACTAAAACAAATTTTTAGCATTGTATAGAAATAATCATAGATATTTTAGTAAATATGTCCTTGTGTGTGTCCTAGATTTTTAGAAGATGGTTTCATTCTGTTTGTGTCATGTCTTGTCCATGTGTACATGTTTATCATTTGAATCTATGAGGAAGATTAAGAACTTTATCATGTGCTTTTTTTTTTCTTGGAACTGTCCCTCCATTGCTCTTCATTATTGTATTAGTTTGTTTACCTCATCCTGGTTTGTTGCCCCCTTTTGGAGAAACTTGTTTGTGGATAACTTGATATATATTCTGGAGAAATTGTGTGGTGACAAGATAGTGATTGCCTCTCCTGTGATGATCCCTTAGATCTGCTTCTCCTTCACGACTTGTTCAAGTAAACTATGAAATTTTTATAATTTGATTGGTTTTTTGAAGCCCTTAGGCATTGTATTTCTGTATCCATGGTAATTTGTTGCTTTACCAAATATAAAGAATGTGTTTTGCTTCTGTTTGGGTAATATTTTCGAATGAATGGAATGGTTTAGGAAAACGGAAGAGCAGAAGCCGAAGGAACAGAGACCAAAAGCCAGTGAGAATAAGCCAGTTATGACCGAATGAGAGCAAATAATGAGATGGAGAGCGATTGCTGCATCAGCACTTCACTTCAATTCACTTAATCTTGGAATTGTTGAATGTTAGACACAAGTTTTGAATCGCATCAAATGTTCCGAAGTTGTTGTAGATGGGACAACCTCTCCTTTTAGTTTTCATGAAATTGCTCGAGTGGTATTGTTCGCCTGGTATATGTTTGGTTGAATTTGCTGTAGAAAAGTTGAAACTGTCATGTTCTTAGGGAGGACTGGACAATATTGCACATTGTTGAACTGGTTTCTAGGGTTTTTTTGGTTTATTGATCTGTTTCTTATTTTCATTTTTATTAGTTTCTTTATCCTATGGTTTTAGGGTTGTTAAAGTTGTATGGCTACAAGTGATATTAAATTAAGAACAAGGGAAAGAGGAAAAATCAAGCATAAACTTAATCGAACCGGCACTACAAGGAATTTAAGTTTTCCTGCAACAAAAAAAAAAAAATAATATATTCGTTTATGGAGAGAGGGTATTGAATTTCTGTCCACGTGTTGATATTTTTATTTGTCAAATCAACATTTTTATAATATTGTAAAAAAATCAATAAAATATGAAAATTTTTAATAAAATATTGCTAAGACGTGATGTTAATGGAAATTATTGTAAATTTACTTAAAAAATAGTGAAATGTTTACTTATTACTTTAATGTTTTTTTTTTGAATCTTTTATGTTTTATTAATCTTTCTAGAAAACTTTATGTCGAATTTAAAATATTTATTTTATCACCATAGATATCATAAAGAATGTCTCTTCTCTTCTAAGAAAAATGTGAAGTCTAATCTAAGATTTGAAAATATTGATATCAATTTTATTTGTTCAAAATAAAACATGTGTAGCAAAAAACTTTGAAATATCTAATATTTGAGATTTTACTATGTTGAAGTACATTAGTAATTTTATCTAATGATCATTTAGATAAACTATGCTCGTACATCTAATGAATTCTTGCAAAATAAGATTTTTTCTTTCAATCACACCATTATGTTGAGAAGTTACTAGAGCGGAGAAATAGTGAGAAAAAATTTCAAAGACATCACTACTAATTTGCACAAACCACCCCTAAACTTTGAAGGAAAAAATTAAACCCTAAAACATTCATAAGTAATAAAATCGCACCCTCTAAATTACGAGATTGTAAAAATTAGTTGAGCCATTACCACTTTGTTTATGTTGCATGTGGTAATGGTTTGCTCGATCTCAAATAGAAGTGAATGAGTCAAACAAGAGACGATTCCTTCCTTACAAGCCACAACGATATAAATATAAATGAATAACATATTTCTTGAATAAATTTTAGTAATTTCTACTAAAATAAAAGCAACAACATGGGTATTGGGTAGGTTCCTTCAGAGTAGTTCGTAATTAGAAATGGGAAATTTGGGAAGAAACAACGGGAGATACATATGAAAAGCCGCCATTGAAGCGCATCAACAGAGAACAAACAAGAAAAATGAGAAGCCCATCATCACATAGAGAGGGAAAAAGAGACATTCAATCGAGTTTGCTTCAAATTGGAAGATGAAAGAAGATCAATTTAATTTGGCTCTAAAGAGTCTTCGAAACGAAATAAAAATTTGCTCTCATTTTAAAATTTTAGGGTTTATTTTTCCAATTGCATAAGTTAGAGGGTGCAATTATTACTTGGGAATCTTTCATTTTTACCCTTGAAAGCTTAGGGTCTAGTTTTTTCAGTTATAAAAGTTCGAGGGTCTAATTTTTATAATTGAAAGTTTAGGGTCTAGTTTTTTCACTTATAAAAATTCGAGGGTTTAATTTTTATAATTGAAAGTTCAGGGGTGAAATTGTAACAACAATCTCAATGGTTTTTGCTATACATTACTAACCAACACTCTAGCAAAGAAGTTGTTGGAGTTGCTAGCCAAATATACCTAGTATCTTTCCATATTACCCATATTTTACACTAATCCGTTTGAATTAATGAAGCGTAAACATAGTTTATAGCTCAGGCGAGACATCCCTAAGCACCCACCCTCTATGATAGAAGATATATCTAATATAGATTAAAGATCCACATACTCTACCAAATTCTTTTGAAAACTACTAGAACAATCAGTTTAAGCATGGTGATCAAACAGGGTGATCAGTCATCTCAAACATTAGAATGAGACAAAAACTTTAATCAAATAGAAACAACTTCAAATAAGAATAAATCGGTGTTTACAAGGAGAAACCATAACCTATAATAGGTTTAGCTAATATTAGACATAGAATAACGAAGAGAAGAAAAAGAAGAAGAAGAAGTTAGGAAGAACGATTTATCCCCTGGGTAAACTGCTCCAACCCCGCAATAATATTCCAAAGGAAAATGCACCTAAGATCAAATATTTCAAGCCAGCCTTTCAGTTGTTTTGGGTAATATCCTTCCTCTCCTTTAACATGTATCATACTGTTTCTTACTGGGATTGATGATGTGAGGCAACTCTTGTCTTAAAGTATCTATATTTCTCCTTAATTTTAGGGCAACAAGTGAGTTGTGTACGAACATGGTAAGATTTGGGCAATTTTTCCATTTACGACTTCTTTTTCTCAGGAAACTTTTGTGTCACTTTCCAACTTGGCTTTAAATGAGAAGCTCCAATACTCCAACACAAAAAAAAAAATCATCTCTCTAATGAGTAAATGTTTTCATAATTTCTAAATAAATCTCAGAGTAAGTCTAACATACAAGTATCCAATTTTTGGGTTTGGATCACTCCTAAAAAAGAGCTTAAACAGACAAAACTACTCTACCCAAGATAAATTTGACGTTAAATAACTCTCTTTTGGAGAGCTATCATTTATCAATAAGATTAAAAGTTTACAGGTCGAGCTGACGCACAGCTCAATAACACACAAGATTTTTTTTTCTTTTCAGGTACACAATTCCTTTTTTTTCTCTTCTTCTTCTTCTTCTTTTTTTTTTTTAACTCAGTAAAACAAACAAAATAAAATCAAAAGACAGCAAGAGACTTCAACTTATTTTTTTTAAGAGGGCCCTGTTAGTCATTCATGCCTTTTTTTTCTTCCAAATACCAACATCGGCAATGACTACTAATTGTTCAAGCTTTTTTAGCATCATCATTAAAAAGGACTGCTTTTGCATACTCATTTCTTGAATCACCACTTCAAAATAAATTTCACGACTATAAACAAGACGACTATAAACAAGACGACTATAAACAAGAGTAGCTCTTTTTTCTTTCCTTTATTTTTTCTCTTTTACGAGGGTATAGCCTACCCCAAACTTAGAACTTACAACAAAAATTTCACTCACAACTCACTTTACACCTTTAAGCTCACTTCAAGATACCAAAGTAACCCACTCTAGCCCCTAAAATATCTTCATGATCATAAAGCTTCTTATAGTCAACAAGCTATCATACGCGACAATCTAAGAATATGAACTTCTCGAGCCTCTAGCCACTTGAATCCAATCATTCTATGCTTGAGGCTAGAAACACTCAATGAGTTTGTTTTCCAATCAAACAAGCATGCTCCAATAATAATACACTCTAAGTACAACACACAAAGGATAACACTATTTGGGGGGGGGGGGCAGGTTGTATGAAGGCAAGGCGTGGGTGAGAACCCTCTCAAGTCGAATTTTATTCATCTCAAGTCAAATTTTATTCAACTTCAATAATTTGTCCTAAATCTAATGGAAAATAAAAGCAAAAGATCTTTCCTAATTTCAAAAATAGGACTCGCCTAAGTTGCTAAATAAATAATTAAAATATGCAGACTAAATCTAAAGTAAATAAAATCTAAAACAAAATAGCTCTCAATCAAATAAAGGAAAATTTATTCCTTAAATTTCATGAGTGGGCGAGAAGGCATTTTGGCGAAGGGGGTGGTGTACGCGCAAAGGCATGGTGAGAGGGGAAGGAAGCGAGCGTTGGCACTGACGGCTAGGCATGTGAGCGTATGACATGGATTCCGGGGTGTGCGTAGG
>NW_019104910.1:0-13834 GCF_001995035.1 Momordica charantia | reverse complement strand
AGTGGTGCGTGGCAGGAGCCTCAACATGGGCCGCGCGCGGCAGGAAGTGTGCATGGGTGAGCGTCGAAGGCGTGCACTACAAGGGGTGCTGGCAAGCGGTGTGAGGCTCATGTGGGCGCTGCTGGACGTGTGCGGCGAAGGAGGCGCCCTAGCAACGTAGGCTACACATAGGTGTGTGCTTATGGCCAAGGCTGCTGTAAGCAAGTCCTTAAGGCAGGCCATTCACTTAGTCTTTTCTCAATCTCTCTACTTCTTTTGACCCTTGATGGTTGTTCATGGCCCTTCTTAATAGTCAAAATTTGAGTGTGGTCCAATGAAGCTTCCTCATTTTAAGGGATCTCTCCTCTAACTCTTCATCCTTATTGATGTAGGTTGATTCTTTGAGCATTTGGTCTATGATGATCACATCATCTCTTCTTGACAAAGATTCGTCATCGAATCAAGTTTTTTACTCACATTCAAACGAAGCAAGTTAGCCAAATGATAAGCTTCAATAGATGGACTATTACCTTTATGAAGTGTAGAAACTTCATTTTGATGATTCTTTTCAAAGATCTCCACATTTTTTTTCCTCTTTTGCCTTCTCATATGGCTCGGCCTCTTTAGGGTCTTGGGATCCTTGATCTTGCTTCTCAGATGAGCTATCTTTTTGTTCCACTTCTTCATTTTCAATCCTTTTTTCCAAGGATGGTAGTCTCCTCGGCATCTCCTCGGGTAGCATCTTTTCAAATTCCTATAAAAGCTCAACACAAACACCAAGCAAAGTAACTTTTTGCTCTTGTGTTAGGAGATCATTACCTTCATGTAAATATAAAAGTAGTAGTTGAGTTGCACATAAAGCTCTTTCAGTCTCATCTTTCTTAGCCATGAGGTTCACGACTTTCCTCCATGTCTCTATAGCGCTGCAAGTCAATTTTGTCGGCTATGTCCGAATTAAGATCTTCAAAGAATCGAGCCATTATGATCTATTCATCCTCCTTTAGTTGCAATTATTGGCTCATAAATATGTTTATCTCTTTGTAGCAGTCTTATACTCCTTTTATGCCTTGATAGAACTTGTTTAATTTTCTTGAATTTGCTCTATGTTAGTGTGGTGGCACAAACCTTCTTTTCACTAGCTCAATGAACTCAAGCCAAGATTCTAGCTAAGGGTCCTACATTGTTTCTCCTCCTATGTGACAACACTTTATCCCACCAAGTTAGTGCATATTTCTTAAAATGAGTGATTGCGAGAATTACCTTCTTTCCATCCTCACAATCGTGACATGCAATCACTAACTCAATCTCTTTCTCCCATGCTTCAAACTCCTCTGGTGTGGACTTTCCATGGAAGGTTGAGATCTTCAATTTGATGCTTTTTAGGTAGTTCTCTCTTATTGGTCTCTCTCATATTGGTTGCATTCTTCCTCGTTGTCGGCCATGGTGTGCTTTCCTTGGATGACCTACATCATAACCATCATAGTTAGCAGTCTCATAATGACCCACCTCTTCTTCTTGGTAGTCCTCATATGCTTCTTTTGAACTCATGATCTCCTTCTTTGTGGGACTTTTTATGGTCTCTCTAAGTCTCTCATCACTCACTTGAGACTTTTCTTCTTCTCCTTGTATATTTTGGGACATTCCTCTTGTTGTCGTAGCTATAAGCAAAGGTTAGTAATAATAAGAAACATTTCTCACTTCAGTCCCTCACTTGAAGTCCTCTAACTTCTCTCTTTTTTTTTGGGAGGTAAGGCTTAATATGGTGTGGGTACACTTACCTTGAGATGAAAGTTTGATTGTTCATGGCGAATCGACACTTAATTATAATAAGCAAGATCTAAGGTGTTCAATAATGATAATAATACCCAATATCAAACGATACCAAATGTTAAGAATGATATGATGCATAGACAAAAACAAATGATACCAAATGATATGATTGAAGAATCAAATACCTTGAGCCTAATGCTATTCGTGGCTATCAGACAAAGAAAATAAAACTTTGAATGAAGAATATCTTTCAAGCCTAATGCTTTTGAGATAAGGACTAACAAAAACACGCAAATTGAAGTTAAGCAAACAAAAGAAATAAACAGGCAAGAAAAGTAAGAGAAAACAAAAACTTAACCCTAAGCAATGTAAATAATCCAATTTGTTCAAACACACACAAAAAGATTTTTTTTACCAACAAAGCAGTAAATTTTGTGGCAAAGGGATATATTAGAGAAAAGGGTGCATGGTGTACAAGGATCAAATTGAGGTGAAACCAAAGGTAACGCGAAGCATGGGGAGTGTACAATACCTATGTGGGTTGCCTTGAGGTTTAGAGGTCGTTTGGAGGGGCTGCACTCAAAAAGAAATTCCATGGCTGCAAAAAGGATGCTTTCGGGTAAGACAAAGGGTGTCGTGGTTGGTATCCTTCTTAGGGTTTACCTACTTGACAAACTGATTTACAAATTATATTAGAAAGTTAGAAAATAAAAAATAAATAGATAATTTGCTAAAAATTATTTGATTTGGGGCAGATTTGATAAGTGTTGCATCCTCACAACCGTGATAGATACAAATGCAAGTGTACACTATACTTGTCGATTGTAGTGCGAACGAGGTTGAATCCATAGGGACTAAGGATGTTACTTTAAGCATGCGTTCAAGGATACCAAAAAATGCAAATAAAAGATAATAAGTGGTTGTATAACTAAACTAAGTAAAATGCTATAAAAATGCAGAAATGAAATCCAAGTGAGAAATACGATAATAACAGATGTTGGGGCAAAGAAATGCTTTAGCATAGAATGAAAATAAGAGGTTAACAGATATGGAAAAATGGGGAAGATTTATTATGCTTTCACTATGTCCCAACCTCGACTCTAGCCTGAAATCACTCATTATTGCTCAACTCGATACAGTTCCCTTTCGAGACACCCAACATGGATACCCACAACTCTCTTTGCTAAATACTCAAGCAATAAACAAAAGTTTTAAGCATGATTAGGAGACCCCATTCCTGAGTATACACGAACCTACTAGAAAAAAGTAGCTAAACACAAATAGAGCAATTAACTAACCATAAGCTCTTCTGGGTCATACAGAAGCTAGCATAATAAACAAGGTGGCCAACAATGTTCAGTAAGATGAAGAAAAATACGCACAACTCCATTAAATAGCAAGAAGAAAATAGCTAGAGTGGTGGTTGTTCAATAGTTACAACATATAAATCTCCCCAAAAATGGGGTTTAGTTAATGAGGGAAAGAGAAAACGAAATGGGTAAAGAAAAGATATAACCCATTTTAGAGAAAGAGAAAAAATCGCAGCTGGAGACCACTAGCACGCAAGGTCCAGCAGTAGCTCCTCCCCGTCGTCAACTCTTCCTCGAAATGGATCTGCTCTCTTCAACTTCAGCACTATATTTGGAGTATTTTCTCTCTTGGGATCGATTGCCCCTTGGAGAATGATGAAGAGACAGCCCACATCTTGTTGCTCTTATAACTCCCCCGAAAACTAGGACAAAACTCAGTAAAACGCGCGTTGTATGGACATAAGTGAAAATCTCGCATGTTACTGTGTTGCCAAGGAATTTCTGCATCAAGTGATGCTCCAGCATCAGGATGCTCTAGCCCTGCAACTGTCTGACATTTCCCCTCTAATTCTGCCACACTTTAGCAACTTTTCCAAATTCTGAAAAATTAAACAAAAAATAGGGGAACTAAGCAGGAACTTGCATAAATTCAGCACAATGAGGATTTAACATATGATAATTAACTTTTCCGCTCAATTTCTCACTTTAGCATGCTTCTTAGATAAAGATCCTCACATTAAAGTACGAATTAACCCAATTATTTACTAAAATAACTCTCTTTTGGAGAGTTATCAATAGGCCAAAAGATATTCTTAAATCTGTGCAAATCCAAATATGGAAAGTTTTTTACTTGGACACTTCTCCTTCCAACCGTGATAACTTTTGTTCTAGACTTGAGATGACGACGATTTAAGTACGCCTGGAAAGCTCTTTCAAAGAATTTCCAAATGGTATATGGTATATTCAAGCAAAAGGTCAGTAAAATATGAAACGTTGAAATCAACATTTGAAACTTTCAGATGCTGCAGGATTTTCCAGAAAATAGTGCTCACTAAACAGATATAACTTTCTGACTACTATATGAAATTTATCGAGTTTGGTCTTCTATAAAGTTAACTCAAAGATCTTTCAAATGAGGCTGGTTTCACTAAATTTGGAGTTTTTAGCAAAAAGTTATGAATTTTTAAATTTGGGTCTCGGTTTTACAACTTTGCAAGTTTCTCTCAAATTCTGAGATTCGAAACAAAATTAATAACTTTGGATTTTAGCTCAGTTTAAAGTGGGGGTTTTGTTTGTTTGAAAGCTTTTTGAATGCTAAATAAAACAAACAAAATTTTGAACACTTTAAAGTAATTTTCGTAACCCAAACAGTTCATGCAAGAATGATTGGCAGTAAAAAGGAACGTAGAAGACAGAGAAAAAAGGGGCTAATTTTTTTTTTTTTTCGAAATATGATGAAAGTAATTACAAGACAAAAATTTAAAGACAAGAAAATAAAGGGATATATCTGAATTTAGAGCCTATAGCTCTGATATGAAATGATACACGACAACCCAAGTGTATAGACTTCTCAAGCATCTAGCTACTTGAATCCAATCGTATAGTTGGTTCAATATGAAAGGGAAAGGTTAGATAAATTGTCTTTGCAATCAAAACTACGAGCAGACAGAATACTCACTATGCTCGAGGCCGAAAACACTTTACGAGTTTGGTGACCAACCAAACATGTATGCTCCGATAATAATGCACCCTAAGTTCAACCACAAAAAGGATAACACTATTTGGGGAGGGTTTGCATGAGGGGGGGGTGTTGATAAACTCTCCAATCGAATTTTATTCACTTTCAATAGTCTATTGTAAAACTACAAGAGGGGCCTCTTTATAGGATAAATGCCAAAGAACTTGCTAAATTAAATAAATCCTAAAATCTAAGGAAAAATAAAATAAAGAAATTCATAAATTTAGAAAATATGACTTGTCTAAGTTTCTTAAACAAATAATTAAAATTAGGCAAATTAAATCTAAATCAAATAAAATAAAAAACAGAATAGTTCTCAATCAAATAAAGAAAGATATATTCCTTAAATGACATAGAGCGGCGGAGGCATTTTGACGTCAAGGGGTGGTGTGCACGCAAAGGGACTCTATAAATAATAAAAACTGAAAAATGACCGTGAAGAGCAAACATGGACGAATAATCAAACGGAAAACTAGAAAGACTAACGTAACAGAAGAGACTCGAAGATAAGAGGGGATATGAGCCAGAGAGAGAAGATGATGAGTCAAAAAAAAAAAAAAAATCAAATGAAAAGAATAGAGAAAAAATTGAATTAGTGGGGGGTAATTGGGATTTTTGACCAATTCTAATAATCAATTTGGATTTTTTACCCATTTTTTTAATAACTCTTATTTACCACCCATTTTCACTTTTTACCTTGTGAAATTACCAAAATATCCACATTTTCTAAAAAAAAAAAATTATCCCTCAATCTCTCCTTTTAAACATCATATTCTCTTTTTAATTTGAACCTAATATGGATAAAATCTTAACATTTTAATTTAAGAATCAATTACGAATGATAAAAAACCTCACATTTTTAATTTGAATATTGGAATATCGGCCAATTACATAAATGTCAAGGATTTAATTTAAAAAGGAGCCAATGTAGCATAAATGTCTAATTTAAATTAAAAAAAAAGAGTGAAATTGTCTGAATTCCAGCCTGGGATAGTACAATCCAAGACTAGGATAGTATAAAATGCTATCCAAGTTCGAGATTATGTAGTCCGATCCGAGATTATGCTGTACCAGACCGGGATTCAAGCAATTTGATTTTTTTTTATAATACAACGTGTGGCTGTAGGAGCACAGCACAGTGTTCCTTTGTAACACGCTGTAGTTGATGTAGCACGTCTTCGTTGCCAGAATCTGGTGGTCGATCTCCAATGCTATCCCGAACCTCACTACGAACTAGAAAGCGTCACCGGCGAGCAAGCACTCAGTGGTCGGTCCTCAACAGGCAGATACCGACAGAAGGTGAAGAAATTGACGGTCTTAAGTGAAATTGACGGGTGTGGATGAAGAGAGCATCATATAGGAGGCAGAGATTGTGCAAAACACAAGGAAGCCATAGATGCATGAGCTTCCCATTATGAGAATCCACAAAAGAAAAAAAAAATCCTCCAATCCTCCAGTACAATGCGTGAGCTTCCCACTCTAGGGATTTAGTTATTGGGAGATTATTGTTGATTCTCAATATCATAATTGATTCTTAAATTAAAATGTGATATTTTTTGGATATTAGATTCAAATAAAAAAAAGTGTGAGGTTTAAGGTGAGAGATTGGTGGAGAGATAATTTTGATTTTTTTTTTAAAAAAGGGATATTTAGGTAATTTTACAAGGGTAAAATGTGAAAAATGGTAAAAAAATAGAATGAAAGGGTCACAAATAAGATCTTTTAGAAAGGGGTCAAAAGTCCAATTGAATTATAAAATGAGGTCAGAAATCTCAATTTCTCATTAATGGAGGGTAGATAAAGTAATTTGGTAGGTAGGTGTTGCGTATCCACAAGTTACATGAAAACCGGTGCAATTCTACATAAAATGATCAGTTGTAGTATAAAAACAAAGTCGTTTCCATATGGACTAAGACTATACTTTGAAGTAGTAAAACAGAATACCAAAAAAAGAAAAAAATTATCAAGAGGTTAGAGTGGTATAAATGTTGTAATAGTAAATGAGAAGAATGGAAATTGAGTACATGACAGAAGTGTTATGCAATTTTGTGATAGAGTATCTGAAACAAAAAATAAACTGAAGCCGAGTTATGTGATGTGATATTAAGGTAAATCAAGGAGGAATAACTGAAGCGAGTTATGTGATGTGATATTAAGGTAAATCAAGGAGGAATCACTCTACTGCTCTTACTCACAACTAATCATGCTCTAGCAAACTCAAACACTGAATGTCCAAATAGACTTGGCTCTCTTCCGAGATACCCAAACAAGTTTATTCCCAACTTCAACTGTAAAATAAACAAGCGTTACATACAGTTTATAGGTACGAAAGGGTGGCCTCATCCATGACTACTCACCAATATACTTCGAAGAGAGGAGTCTAACGCAAATAGAGGCAAACATCTATCAAGAAGACTTTTCCAAGTCTCAAACGAGCTAATAAACCAATAATGGCCAAACAAAATCAGTAAGATGAAAGAATTGAAACACCTCTATTAAATCAGCAATAAGAGTTACTAAAACATAATTAATCAAGAATCTTCTTCGTCGTAAGATCCTGAAATAAGCAATAACCAGGGAAGAATAAGACACAACAATTGAGATCACGAATGAGTTTATTAACGAAGAAAAAATTAAAAGAAAATTGTGGTAAATTTAAGACAGAGGTCAATGAAAGAGATTTGGAAAGATGAATTGTACCAGAGCCAAGAACAGGAGAAGTGGTGCCATCTGCTATGGTAACATTCAGGCAAAGATACAGATGGGGAGAATTTAGCAAATAAGTTAGGGTTACATGACATATGATTTGTCGCACCAAAGTCAATGACCCATTTTGACGCAGAGGAAATAAGACAGTTAGTGGTGTTACCTAACTCAACGATGGCGGTAATCGGATTAGAGGACGATGCCGTCAATGACTCTTGATACTGTTGGAACTTAGCAAACTATTCCGCATGAATTGTAACTAACTTGCTAGCATCATCAGGTGTAGATGCAACATGTGCAGACTGTGTTTTCTAACCTTTATTCAACAACTTTCTACATTCTCGCTTTGTATGACCAGACTTATGACAATAATTGCATATAATGATATCTCCTGAATTTGATTTTGGAGCACTAGAATTCCAACGTTGAGCATTCGAAATCGTGGAATTCCCTTGGTAGGTATTACCTCGGTATGCATTTGTACTACGTCCAACTAAAACACTGTTAGATTGAGACGACAAGACGAGTTGTAACTCCTCAACGCGAGTACTCGAGTATATGCCTCACTAAAGTTGGAATTTCCGAACCAGAGAGTAATTGGTCTTTGGCCATATCAAATCTAGGTGGAAGACCAAGAAGAAAACTTATAACTGCTAGTTGTTCGCGTTTGGCAAGCCAAACTTTTGCATTATTACTATCTGGGAGTAATGCATTAAACTATGCATAAATTCTTTTGTGTTCCATAAAGTAACTTATAAGCGATTGGTCATCAAACTCAAGTTGGTAGAAGCGCTTGTAGATTTCAAATATTTGACTAACATTTTTTTTTCCAGAATAAATGAATTCTAAGTAATTAAGCAACTCTTTAACAGACTCACACTTATTGACCATGCCAATAATGTCACCCTCGATCGAATTCTTGATTTGCAGAACCAGTCGAGCATCATCCTGCAACCAAGCTTTCTTACTCTCATCCTTAGAAGGATCTTCAGTTATGTGAACGTCCATATCAATACTTCGCAAAAAAATACAAATATTGATTTTCCATGAAGAATAGTTTGATCCATTCAACTTATGTTCTGTGCTTTTCGATATCATTGAGATCATCTCAAATGTTACGATTGATTTCTTCTCAGCCATAACAAATAAACGAACTTATTTGAATAAAACGACAAAAACCAGACCAAACCAACCGAACAAAACCGAACTTATTGAACCAGACCGACTGAACCAGACCAACTGAACTGCTGAAACCAGAAACCCTAACAGCTGCTAACCCACGACAACCAAGTTGAGTAGCAAAACGAACGGTGACAGCCGACAACCGGATGAACGACGACGACAACAATCGATGGCGACTGACTGCGATGGAAATGCGAACGACAGAGAGACTAAAAACTCCAATTTACAAACCACGAACCAACCTGCAAACAACAAAGAGAAATCCACGAACAGGGCAGCAACGGCGGCAGCGAGCGACGATGACAGTGGCGGTGGTACAGTAGTGGGTTGGGTATAATGAACACTTTGTGTTCCAAACTTCAAACTCTAATTGGCACAAAACCCTAATGGGCACAAAATCCTAAGATTCAAAAAAGAAAGAACCTAGTGCTCTGATACTATGTAAACACTAGCGTTTGAGAGAATGCAATGTAGTCTATTCTCATTATTAAAGTCTATATATAGATAAATATACAAGGTTGATTTAATCTTATAAGAAGAAGGTAAAGGACAAATTAATACATATCAATACAAGAATATAAAAATATACTAATATATATACTCTAACAAGCGAAATGAAAGTCTGGTTCAACGAGCCAATATTCATACTACCATTGAGAAAATTCAAACACAAGTTTATAATGCCTGGACCCACAATATCCCAGTACTTTTGGTAAAACACCGCTTGGAAATGGAGCCTTCGTGGGGTGCACACTCATAATGGTCATTTCAACTTCCTCTTTCGTAAAGGCCGTGGACAGCCTGATATTATCATGATCTCTGGAAATTTTGGCACTTGTGACATTAAGAACCATGTTTTCCTCGGCTCCAGAATGGTGGTTAAAAGCGAAGAGGTCATGGCATTTCAACATCATTGTCTCTCCACGCACCATCCTTATTCATCAACCTCAAAATTCGATTCTTTTTCCTTCTATGAATGGCACGAATATGAAACAATTTTGTATTGCAATCACCCCATTGAATCAAATCTTTCTGGGCTCATTGCTTCCAATAAGCCTCTTCTTCCTCCAGTAGAGATTCCAACTCCTTTTCAACTGCCAACATCTCACTCCTCCAACTAGATCTACCAGTTTCTCTTATGCTTCATATCTCTGCTTCTTTCCCGTCTATAGCTCCTTTGATGGATCCCCTTAATCTACTTTTGTTCCAATGTTTAAGACCTCGAAGACAACAATGCAATTTCTGAACAAAGGTGTCAGCAGTCAACCTTTCCATATATTGCCAATTGTCCACAATTACATGTCTGCAACCTTCAAACTTAGTCTAGTATTCCTCAAACCGGGGCATCTTCCTCTATAACGCATTACTATTTGCACTATTCCACTAGTTCCACTCATACATAATGGACCTATGATCTGATGCAATAAAGTACAAACGCCTCACACAAATAGTAAGATACAAAGATGTTAACTCAATGTTAACCGAAAAACGGTCTAGATGTTCCCAGATTAATTCTCCGCTTAGATGTCTATACCATGTGAATTTATCTTCATCCGTTCCCGCATCCGGTAGACCACAATAATCTATAGCCCCTCGAAAATTCTCCATTAAGCTAGCTCTTCTTGCAGCCCCTCCCATCTTTTTGAATCCATTGTAATTTCATTGAAATTGCCTCCTGGAATCAAGGGGTACTCCATAACACTATGAAGTCTTTTCAATAATTCCCTAGTTTCTTGTCTTCTTTCAGTCACCGGGTGACCATACACACCTGTGAATCTCCATCGCCAACTAGATTTCGATATAAGCACATCTATATGTATTGAAAACGACATCAACCATACATCCAAATCCTTCTTCCGAAACAACATAAGTCCACCGCAGTTCCCATTACTAGGAACACCAACACAACAATCAAAATTCAAACTTTCCTTTATTTTGTCTTTTGAATGAAAATGACATTTGGTTTCCATTAGAAAGACCAATTGGGGACGCTCCCTACTTACCAAATAACGTAGGGCTCTCAATGTTTGATGATTCCCCAATCCTCGAAAATTCTAACTAAGGATTTTCATTGTGGTTTGTGGGGCTGATCAATAACCTCCATTGTTTGAGAGCATTCTTCTGTGTTATCATGCCTACAAATTCTCTTCACAACCTTTAAATCCAAATTATTATCCCGTTGATGTTTTGAACCAATCAACTGACTAATTTCCTTCCTTGCTTCTGTTACATCCCGGAATGTCTCTATCTCCTTGAGAACGTGTCTTTTCCATGTCTTCACTGCTTTTGTAGTCTTTGTTACTTGCTTTTCAAAACCCTGCTTTTCGGACACCATTAACTTCTTTATTACCTATGACTCAGGTTGATTGATATTAAATTGGGTAAATAAGATATTCTGAGTGTGCTTTCCATTAATATCTCCTGAGCTAGTATCCTCTATAACCGAATCCTTAGAAAAAATTTTGGTAGCAATATTATTCAATTCTTCACTCACCCTATTGATATGCTCCGTTGGCCCCATTAAATCAGCAGAGAACTTTCCTTTTCTTAACCTGTCCTGAATAGAATCACAGACTATTGGAAATTGACTTCCAAAATGTTGAGCCCGACCTTTTCCTTTGCCTCGAAAGGTGTCTGAATATCCCCTCCCGTCTGTTCTTCCACCCCTGTTATGTCTATAGGGTTCTCTCAGCCATGTGTCATATTGCATATCACCATCATCCTCTTCACTTGGACATACACAATCTTTTAATACAAGGTCAAGTTTCCTGCACCCATAGCAAAAGTCTCGTAGCTTTTTTTTTTTTTTATAAGAAACGAAAAGATTGTATTCAAAATGAAGAGAAGCCCAAAGGCAGTAGAACAGCCTAATGGCAGAGGGTTGAGAAAACCCTCCCCAAGGGAACTATATAATCAAGGAAATCCAACTCTGTAAAATAAAAAGAGAAACCATAGTTAAAAAACATTCTTATGGATCGAAGCCCACTAAGAAGTTGTATGCTTTATATTCACACTAAAAGAGTCAAAAAGGTCTCTTTCTCTTCAAAAACTCTATAGTTCTGTTCCTTCCAAAGCAGTCAAAGAAGAGCTCTAGTAGTGCAATTCCAAAGAACATAAGCTTTTCCTTTGAGCATTGAGCCACCAAATCCTTCAGAAACAAAATCATCAATTCTCTTCGGAATGCAGAGGGCGAGGTTTAGGAGAGATGCCACATAATTCCAAGCCTTGTTGCAAAGGTACAATGGAGGAAAAAGTGATCCACCGTTTCTACATTGTTAACACACATGACATAAACTGAAGGGGAAAAAGTCCAATAGGGTAACTTTCTTTGGATTTTATCGGTAGTATTTGTTCCCCTATAAAATAGAGTCCAAAGGAAAAACTTTACCTTCTTAGGGACCTTGAAATTCCATATGAGGGAAGTAGTGGCTGTATTCAGCTTGGGGGAGAGGGAAGAAGTGATGGCAAGGAAAGCAGATTTCATAGAAAAAGTACCCTTGTTGTCCGCATTCCACCATAAAGAATAACTATCTTGGCCAATGACCACACCTTCTAGCTTTCCGGTAAAAACCGCCCATCTCTCAAGTTCTGTATAAAAAAGGTTCCTTCTCATTCCGATGTCTCATGTGATTGCCTCTGAAATCCAACAGTCCGCTATTAACTTTTCCTTCTTGGTAGAGATAGCATACAGATCCAGGAAAGAAACAGACAAAAGAGAAGAGTCAATCCATACATGTGTCTTCCCAGGATCTCACTGATTCCCCTAAAGTCACTTAGTAAAAAGTAAACTTACAAAAATCCGATGAAGTTTCTTGAACATCAATCCATGGTCTGCTTATGCAAGAATTCTTTAAGGGCTTTGACATCCACCCAAAAGGCTCTTCCCCGTAGATGGCTGCTATAACTTTCCTCCAAAAACGTGTTTTTTCAATGACAAAGCGCCACAACCATTTCATGAGGAGAGCAATACTTCTTTTCTCTAGGGAGCCTACACCTAGACCTCCCTGTTGAGTAGGCAAGGTTGTCCATCACCACTTCACAAGGTTTCCAATTGGCCTATGACTACCGCCATTCCATACAAAGTCTCGCATGAGCTTCTCCATTGATGTTAGCTTCTCGTAAGTTATGGGGATCCATCGTTCGTCAGCCATAGTTCCGATCTTAATCAGAACTCCTCTTCGTAAAGGCTTAGTGACGTCAATCTGAATTCTAACTCTTAAAGATTGTCCCCAACACTTTCCTTCCTCATCTGAATCCACCTTTTCAAACTTCCCAACTAGGTTCCCAAGTGCTATTGCAAATCTCCTTGAAAAACAAACATACGGTAATTCATGAAAATTACCCAAAAAGAAATATACCTGAATTCCAATTCATTAAAATTTCAATGTGCCCTCGGATCTTCCATCAGAAGCAATGGCTTATAAAAAAACCATGGACTATTGTTGATGATTTTATTTTTGTCCCTCTGGCTTTTAGATTTGCACAGATATATGTTCCTTTCCACTATCTCACTTTTAACACTAACATTCGCCCAAATTCGTGGCATCATAGTCCTAAAGACTTCTCCCTTAATATTCTTTTCTGTTAGAAGCTTACAAACCAAAGAGTTTTGTGCCTGACGATCAATGTGTTCTACTTCATTTTCTCCCATATCAAAAACCATTATTTTTTCATCATTTGTAAGCTTCATTTTCTCAATCTGTCATGTTTGGGGGTAAAATACACCCAGGACACGTGGAGGACCTCTACTGGTGTTTGAAGAATTGAATTTAAATTACCTAGGTCCACATCGGTCCTGCCGAGTAGACCGGGTTCGCCCATTATAAAAGGCTAAGTATGGGCGTCAAGGTTCGACCTGGCTTGAGTTCGACCTGCTTGGAACCCGACAGGTTCAACATGAGAAAAGACATATAACCGCCGGTCGTGTATACTGTCGGATCCATCACCTATAAATAGAGGACTTCATTTCACGCTCAGGTATCAAATCTCACCTCGAACTAAATACGGAGTCCGATCTATACTGACTTGAGCGTCGGAGTGCTTACCCTCTTGTGCAGGTCCACTCTAGTGTTCAGGTCGGAACCGGAGACCGGGTTCGAGCTTGATTCGTGAAGAACCGTTGTGCAAACTCTTGCATAAACATTTGGCG
>NW_019104909.1:74916-84994 GCF_001995035.1 Momordica charantia | reverse complement strand
CTAAAACGATGGTGAATCACCCATTTCCAACTCTTTTGACTGACCAAATCGTGCTCAAACTGATAGTGGAACACTTCTTCTACACGTATGCATCGATTGGAACCACCAAAACGCATTGGAAGACGCGTTTCATTAAGGGCAAAGTTGGAAGAAAACCAGTTTTTCTGCAGGCTTCCCAGGCGCCTGGCGCCTCCCATGATGTTTTTTCGTCTTTTGATTAATTTCCACTCCCAAATGGTCCTAAAATGTCATAAATATAATATAAGCCAACCACAAACCATAATATATGAATTTTGCATGAATTGGAACTCAAACGACCGAGAAAAATCCGAAACAAAGCTGAAACATAGTAAAAACAGCATCTAAAACCTTCTTTTTACGCATGTAAACAAGCGTAATCATTAATGAGCCTAAAACAAATCGTTTTTGTCCACTACAATCTGCCGCCATGATTTGGGCCATAATTGTACCACCTTTGGGTTGCTCGAGTTTTAACAAGTCCTAAACCAAAAGTTTTTGTACACTGAAGTTGGACACCATGATTTGAACCAAAAGTGAAACATCTGTTGGTTACCGAGTGTTAATGAGTCCAAGAAAAAAAGTTTTCGTCCACTAGAGTTTGACGCCATGGATTTAACCATAATTAAACAATGTTTGAGTTGCTCTAGTTTTAATGAGTCTAAAACAAAAAGTTTTCATCCACCAATGTTTGACGTCATGATTTGAACAAAAACTGAACCATCTTTTAATTGCTCGAATATTAATGAGTCCAAGAAAAAAGGTTTTTGTCCTCTAGAGTTAGAATTGAACCATAATTGAACCATCTTTGGGTTGCTCGAGTTTTAATGTGTCAAAACAAAATGTTTTCGTTGACTCAAGTTTAATGCCATGATTTGAACCAAAATTGAACCATCTTTGGGTGTCCGATGATTTAATGAGCCCAATACCAATCATTTTTGTCCACTGAAGTTTGACACCATGATTTTAACCAAACTTGAACCGCCTTTGGGTTGCTCTAGTGTAAATACGTCCAAAACCCAAAAGTTTTCTTCAACTAAAGTTTGACGTCATTATTTGAACGAAAACTGAACCATCTCTTGGTTGCTCGAGTGTTAATCAGTCCAAGACAACAAGTTTTCGTCCACTAGAGTTATGAATTGAACCATCTTTCGGTTGCTCGAGTTTTGATGAGTTCCAAACAAAATGTGTTCGTCCACTAAAGTCTAATGTCATGATTTGAACCAAAATTGAACTATCTTTGCGTTTCCCATGATTTAATGAGTCCAAAATCAAACGTTTTCGTCCACTAAAGTTTGACACCATGATTTTAACAAAACTTGAACCACCTTTGGGTTGCTCTAGTGTTAATGAGTCTAAAACCCAACGTTTTTGTCCACTAGAGTTTGATGTCGTGATATGAATCATAATTGTACCACTTTTGGTTTGCTCCAGTGTTAATGAGTCCAAAACAAAATGTTTTCGTCCACTTGAATTTGACGCCAGGATTTCAAAAATAATTTAACCATCTTTTGGTTGCATGAGTTGTAATGAGTCCAAAAAGAAAAGTTTTCGTCCACTAAAGTTTGACGCCATGATTTGAACCATAATTGTACCACCTTTTGGTTGCTCGAGTTTTAACGAGTCCGAAACCAAAAGTTTCGTCTTCTAAAGTTTGACTCCATGATTTGAATCAAAAGTGAACCGTCCGTTGAATGCTTGAGTGGTAATGAGTCCAAGACAAACGGTTTTCATCCACTAGAGTTTGACGCCATGATTTTAACCATAACTGAACCATTTTTTGGTTGCATGAGTTTTAAGGAGTCCAAAACAAAAAGTTTTCGTTTACTCAAGTTTGACGCTATGATTTGAAACAAAATTGAACCATCTTTGGGTTTCTCGTGATTTAATGATTCCAAAACCAAACCTTTTGATTCACTGAACTTTGACACTCTGATTTTAACCAAAATTGAACCAGATTTAGGTGGCTCTAGTTTGAATGACTCCGAAACCGAAAGTTTTCACCCAAAAATGTTTGACGTCATGATTTTAACAAAAAGTGAATTATCTTTGGGTTGCTGGAGTGTTAGTAAGTCCAAACCCAAAAGTTTTCATCCACCAGAGTTTGACGCCGTGATTTGAACCATGATTATACCACCTTTGGGTTGCTTGAGTGTCAATGAGTCAAAAACCAAAAGTTCGTCCACTAGAATTTGACTCCGTGATTTGAAAAATAATTTAACCATTTTTGGGATGCTCGAGTTTTAACTAGTCTAAAACCAAAAAATTTTGTCCACTCAAGTTTGACGCCATGATTTGAACCAAAATTGAACAATCTCTGGGTTGCTTAGAGTTTAAACCTGTCCAAAACAAAAAGGTTTTGTTCATTGAAGTTTGGCACCATGATTTTAACCAAGATTGAACCACTTTGGGTTCCTCAAGTTTTAATGAGTTCAAAACTTAAAGTTTTCATCCATGAAAGTTTTAAGTCACGATTTTAAGCAAAAGTGAATCATCTTTAGGTTGCTCGAGTGTTGATGTTGGTTTAGGATGTTTAACGCCATGGTTTGAACCAAAAGTGAACCATCTTTTAGTTACTCGAGTGTTAACGAGTCTAAAACCAAATGTTTTCGTCCACTAGAGTTTGACGTCATGATTTGATCCATAATTGAACCATCTATTGGCTACTCGAGTTTGAATGAGTCCAAAACAACAAGTTTTCGTCCACTAAAGTTCGACGCCATGATTTTGACCAAAATTGAACAATCTTTGGGTTGCTCGAACTTTAATTTGTCCAACCCCTGAAGTTTTCATCCAATCAAGTTTGACACCCTGGTTTTAACCAAAAGTAAACCATGTTTGGGTTCCTCGAGTGTTAATGAGTCCAAAACAAAAAAATTTCATCCACTTGAGTTTGACGCCATGATTTGAACTCTACTTGTACCACATTTGGGTTGCTAGAGTTTTAACGAGCACTAAACCGAATGTTTTGGTCTGCTGAAGTTTGACACCATGATTTGAACCAAAAGTGAACCATCTTTGGGTTCTCCTTATTTAATGAATCCAAAACTAAATTTTTTTGTCCATTTTAGTTCGACACTGTGATTTTAACCAACATTGAACCACATTTGGGTTTCTTGAGTTTTAATGAGTCCAAACCCAAAGTTTTCGTCCAATAAAGTTTGATGCCATGATTTTAACCAAAGTTGAACCATCTTTGTGTTTCTCGAGTGTTAATGAGTGCAAAAACCAAAACTTTTCGTCCACTAGAGTTGACAACATGATTTGAACCATAGTTGTACCACCTTTTGGTTGCTCGATTGTTAATGAGTCCAAAACCAAAAGTTTTTGTCCACTAGAGTTTGATGCCATGATTTTAACCATAATTGAACCATCTTTGGGTTACTCGAATTTTAATGAGTCCAAAATCGAAAGTTTTCGTCCACTCGAGTTTGACGCCATTATTTGAACCAAACTTTATCCATCTTTGAGTTTCTCGAATTTTAATGAGTCCAAAACCAAAAGTTTTTGTCCACTCGAGTTTGACTCCATGATTTTAACCAAAATTGAACCATCATTGGTCGCTCGAGTTTGACTGAGTCCAAAACCTAAAGCTTTCGTACACTGAAGTTTGACACCATGATTTCAACCAAAAGTGAATGATCGTTGGGTTGCTCGAGTTTTAATGAGTCCAAAATCTAAAGTTTTCGGCGATTGAAGTTTGACGAGAAGAATATGAATGGCTGATTATTGTGGCTAGCTTTAAAATTTTAAAAAGCAGCAATTTATTCATCCTGTTTTTCTTTTTATTATATTTATTAATTTATTTTTGTTTCTCAACATAAAGAATATAATAATTTTGCAAAATTTCAATTGTGATTTGTATACTATCATTTAATATTTTGCCAGTCACATCATAGTCAATATATAATAAAATAAGATGGGCTGAAGATGTAAGAGGTAAATGTTTGAATGAAACTGCGTTTTTTTTCCTCTTAAAAGGTATTATATTATATTATTTCAATCTTAAATTTTATAATTAATTTATTAATAATTGATGAATTTAAATTATAATTATAATACAAACTATATTATGATAGATGGAGATGGAGTGTAATATATATATATATATATATATATATATATATTTAAATGTAAAGTTTTCATATATATTTAAATGTAAAGTTTTCATATATATTTAAAATGTAACAAACAAAAATATTAAAAAATTAGACAAAGCATTAAATATAAAAGAAAATACAAAATAAATATTATGTACAGCATTCGTAAAGCATAGTATTCATTGACGGAAAGTTTTTTCAAACTCACAACCTCTTGGTTGGAGGTATGTGTCAATTACCGCTGAACTATTCTCGCTTTGGTAAAATTTGTACGAGAAGTCTTCTCATACATTAATGTAAAATTAATTACTAAAAAATAATGTAAAGAAGAATAAACAATTGAAACTAATGCGTTTTATTTAAAAAAAATAATAATTAAATAATATTTTTAATAATTTATTATTTAAGAAGATGTTGCCTATCATTTTTGTTAGCACCATGACATAATTAAGAATGCTCGATACATTACGTATGAAGTTTAGAATTTTATAAGAACAATGATAAAATTGAGAATTAAATAAAATATCATAGATTATTTGATATATTTTTAGCCAATGTATAAACATACCAATAATAAGTTAAACTAAAAGATAAAAATAGTTTTCAATCACGATAAAGAGGGAGAGAAATGTGAGAGTTGTGGGGAGAACAAAGCGAGAGAAAGTTGTGGATAATTATAGTGTAGCAGGGAGAAAAATGTGTAAAGAGTTAGAAAGTGAGAAGAGATAAATTAATGTTGAGGAAATAGCGAACCATCAAGGAAGTCTATAATGGATTATATTACGTTGGGTTGTCTACCGGACGAAGTGATGATTGAGATTTTATTGCGGCTCTCACCGGAGTGTCTCATGCGATTCAAAGCTGTTAGCAAGTCGTGGTATGATCTCATCGAGGATCCTGAATTTGCAGTCAAACACTTGATGTTTTCTGTGCAACAACAAAACCTTCCCAATGCACCCCCCACTGTTCTTTTAAAGAGTCTAGTGTCGAGGGACTCTGAGACGAAACAAAACATATTGTCCTTTCTCACACTTTCCAACAACGATGTTGATGACAGTGGATCTACTGTGGACATTGATGTACCATTGTTTGAGAACTCTGTAGCTATGGATTTCAAGGGTCATTCTCACGGCATAGTATGTTTGTCTGAAAACCGCACCGAAATCTTCTTGTGCAATCCAGCTACAAGGGAGTTTTATCAACTTCCACCATCGATTATTCTTCTAAAAGAAAGACCACTAGAGCCAGATGGATTTGATTCTTCTACGAATGCGGTGGGGTTTGGATACGATTCAGTGTCGATGGATTTCAAGGTGGTAAGAGTTGTGGATTATTGGGAAGGCCCTTTTTGCTACCCTTCTAAAGCAGAAGTGTACAGTTTGAGCACAGGGCATTGGAGAGAAGTAAAAAGTCATCAAAGTGTTTCTGTATATTGGGCTCCTTCATTTGAGACGTTTTACGAAGGCATATATTATTGGTGGGCTGAGCATTCGTACAGAATGGAGAATAGTGAAGTTATCCAAACCTTCGACATGAGTCAAGAGGTCTTCCAACTGATTCCAGTGCCAGATACTTTTAGGAGATTCGATGATGATTATAGAAGCCTTGGTGTTTGGAAGGGGTCAATTGTTATTTTACATTATCCAGTAGATGGGGAGGAGAAAATGTTTGACATGTGGGCGATGGAGAATAATCAAAAGGGTGAGGTTTCATGGTCCATGTTAATGAGAATTGGTCCTATTTCAGGTGTCGAAATACCATTGTTGTTTGTGCACAACTGTGATGAACTTCTTATGGAAGCAAAGGATGGACGCGTGGTTTCGTACAACATGAACACCCAACATCTGAAGCAACTTCCAATTAAAGGCCATCCAGAAAGGTTCGAAGCTACAAATTTTGTCAAAACTCTATTGTCTATCAAGAGTGGAAGTAAGTTTGATATTCAAGTTGCCTCCCAAACCATATAATTTGAGTTTTCAATTAGATTTGACTGCAGTCTTTATAATTTGTAAACACATTTGGTCCTACTAAGTGTATCGATCTACATATGTAAAAAACATAATCTTTTATCTTATCATTTTTCCCAGTAGTTACAAATTCTAGATTGCAATGAATAAATTGTTACATCCTAAAGCAAGTATTAAATTGTTACGAAGTGGAAAGTAGATGGACTAGATTATTAAAAACTAAAATTTAGGGACTAAAGCATTATTATAATAAGTATGCGGACCAATCAATTTAATATTTTATTGTTTACTCATGTGCAATATTTATTATTAATTTCACAACAGTCATAACTTACTAATATAATCTTGTATAAATGAAGTTGTCCTGACAACTTCATTTATAAAACATAAATAATTTAAATAGTCTTTAGAATATAAAACATAACTTTGCATGCCCTGTTTTTTAACATTCAGCAGTAGAAAATTGGACTTCTATGACGGTTATGAAGAGTAGCAAAGATTGAATTAAAAATTAAAAAAAATAATGTCATGGATGTCACAGACGTGAATTGGGAGGGAAAACCACGTTGATTCACATATTTTTTAACGATTTATGACACTTTATAACTGTCAAAAAATTGAAAAAAATTGTTAAATCAGCGACAGTTTTAAAATTGTAAACATAAAGGTATTCATGTCAATTAATAATTATCAAAATAAAACTTTTCATGACAGTCAAAACTTCCAATGTTGACCGTTTTAAACTATCACTATATAAGTTTACATTTTTCTTGATGTTTATCAACAGTCGTTAAAAAATATTTCATTTCCATTTTGAACAGTCGTTAAAAAACATTTCATGACAATTATAATCTGTCGTTAAAAAATATTTCGTGACATTTATAAACTGTCGTCATTAAGTTTATTCACAAGAGAATTTTTTATTTTTTCAATGACAATTAAAAATTATTATCAAATGAATTTTGTGACATTTTTTAATTGTGACGAAAGATCTACCGGTGGCAAATTATAAATGTAGTTGTAAATGCATTAATGACAATATTTCAAAATTGTTATTTTCTCCTTTTCCTTGATGCCTTATTCCATGAGAATTATATAATTTTCATTAATTATATTAATGATAATTTTTAATTGTAGTTGAAGTCCGGATTTCTATTGGTGATTGTTGGTATTAGCTAATTTGTATAAGTTACAACTAATTTTATCTTAAATATATACCCATAGTTATGCAAGTGTGAGTATCACATAAAATAGGTCGTGTTTATGCAAAGGTCTGCACAACGATGCTTTACAAACCAAGCTCGAACCCAATCATCGGCTCGACCTGAACACAAGAGTGGACCTGCACAAGAGGGTAAACACTTCGACGCTCAAGTTAGTATAGGTCGGACTCAGTATTTAGTTCGAGGTGAGATTCGATACTTGAGCGTGAAATGAGGTCCTCTATTTAGAGGTGGTGGATCCGACAGTACTCACGACTGGCGGTTACATGTTTTTTCTCATGTCGGACCTGTCGGGTTCCGAGCAGATCGAACCCCAATCAGATCGGACTTTGGCATGTATACTTAGCCTTTTCCCAATGGGCGAACCCGACTTCTTCGGCAGGTTCGAGATGGACCTGGGATATTTTAATTCTTGAACGCCAATAAACGTCCTCCACGTGTCCAAGGTATTTCGAGATGATCCTGGCCACTCGTTCATTACATGTGATATGAACCAATGAGCTCCCTTTGTCATGCCTCATGGACCGATTACAAGATCAAGAGCTCGGAAACTTCAACAAGCCTTACTACTTCGTGTCCAAGCGTTCGTGAACTCGACACGAGAATTAAAGGAAGATGTGCAAGATGTTGGAACAATTCACTTCAATTTGGTGCAAGTTATGCATTTTTAAGTATTTTTAAGGCAAGTTAAAGTCCACTTGGTCAAGGTCAAAGCCAACTTCATCAAGACAAGTCAAAGTCAACTCATTCAATTCAAAAACCAAGTCAAACACTCACATCCCTCATTATGGACAGGATTGCACTTATTTTGGTTGGCTTTCCATGTTCTTAACCTTTTCTCATTTGCTTGTCTTTTCATTTATTGTAAGTTATGTCTTTTCATTTACAAGTCTTTTCATTTCTTGTAAGTTACAAGTCTTTTTATTTGCTTAAGACTTTCCATATGGCTTGCTAGGATGGCTATATATAGCCTTGAGATGTCTTGTTGTAAACACAATTTGAAGTTTAATGAAAAGTGAGTTTTCTCATTAGCTTGGTTGAGAGCTTTATCTCCCATTTCTTGTGCAATTTCTTGTGTCTTTAGAATTTTCATGTTAGGATCATTCAAGCGGTGTTGATCATACCTCTTGTGGAGTGATTCGAATCACGAGTTTAGAAACGAGTTTTCTCTACTCTTGATATTGATCATCAAGGTAATCTGTTCTTAAACATTTCCTTGGGTTGATTCCATACTTGTTTTCGGGTTTTTGGGATTGAGTTCTATGGGTCTTGTTCGTTAGCAAGGTTCTTAGATCCAACTCTCAAGGGTTTCTTAACAATACGTGTACGGCGTAGAGGTTTTTCCGATTAGCTATAAATAGCTCCGAGATTTCAGGTCAAATCTTACGTTCCCTGAATTCTTCGAGTTCGATTTGAAACCAGCTCGAACCTTCCGTAGGTCAGTCATTCTTGTTTTACTCTTCTTTTCAAATATGGTGGTTTTCTTGTCTTCCCCTTCTAGTAGTGATAGCCTAGGAAGCGCAGGTCGGACAATAAGCAGTTCGCCCCCCAAACCAAGTGACTCTGGGGAGGACTTAGCTCTTAGGTTAGAGTCCGAGCTGGAAGAGGTAGAGAACTTTAGATTTTCGGACGATGGGGAGGATAGTGACACTTCCACCTCGGGCCAAGGTTTGGAATACCCTTCAAAAATGTCCGAGCACTATCTCGAACCCCGCCATAGGGGGTTTAAAATTCCAAACGACATCCTCCTTAGAATTCCGGAGGAAGGGGAAAGAGCTGACAACCCCCCAGAGGGGTGGGTCACTCTTTACTTGAAAATGTTTCAGTACGGCCTCAGACTTCCTCTTCAACCCTTTGCCCAGGAGTTCCTGAATCGAACTGGTCTGGCTCCTGCTCAAGTGGCCCCCAATGGATGGAGTGTCATTTTTGCCCTGACCATTCTTTTTTGGTTGCGAGCTCGGGATGAGGACGAGGCCGAACTGCTAAGTGTCGAGCAGCTTCTTGGGTGCTTCGAAGCCAAGAGAATAGCTAAGAAGCCAGGTCAGTATTATATGCGCAAGGAAAGGCGCGGGTGGTATAGTCAAAGGGCCGACCTCCATCAAAGGATGGGTGGGGAAGTGGTTCTTTGCCTCTGGGGAATGGCTGGCAAAGGACGAGTCAGGTAGTACCTTCTTTGACGTTCCCACTAGGTTTTGGAACGTAGGTATGGAGTCGTTCTTGCTTCTTTTTCTTTTATTATGTAGCTCTAATCCTTTTAACCCTTTGCTTCTCATATCTAACTCGAACCTCCGTTTGCCTTGTGCAGTATCAATCAAACCGATTCCCGAGCTCACTCAAGCCACATTCGACACCCTCAAGTACTACAAGGATCACTTCCCAAGGGGCTGGAAGGTCGGAACTTTGGTGACTGACAAGCTACTTCTGGAGTCGGGGTTGTTAGACTACAACCCCTTGGTGCGCCCGGTTGAAGCTTCAAGGCCAAACTCCGAACTCGGTAAGTCGAGCTCGGCCTTACTTCAATTTTGTATTTTAACTTTCATTTCTAACTTTTTGCTTTATTTGCTTTGCAGCAATGGTGTGTGGATTTACTAACAGCGTGAAGCGCAAGTCCAAGGGTCGTGCTCACGCCCTTAAGTCCGTGGATGGTACTGAGCCTGCAACCCCTGCTATGGCTCGTCCTACGGACCAAGGCAACGCTGGGCCATCTTCTGAAGTTCCCACTCCCGTGATCGGGCTAGACTTTACTGGGGATCACTCCGGGGAGAAGAGC
>NW_019104909.1:58094-73771 GCF_001995035.1 Momordica charantia | reverse complement strand
TAGAGGCGCGCGCGTAGGGGCTTGCGTCTAACTGTACGTGCGGCGAGTGGCCTTTCAATGAGCTTGTCCTTGAAATCGGGCCACTCACTTGGCTTCTCTTCCTTTCCAAGCTTCCTCTTGACCCTAGTAGGTTCTTCATTGGCTTTCAATATGGTAAAAATTTGTTGATGGGTCCAATGAAGTTTTCTTCGTTTGGGTGGTCTTTCTTCAAGCTTCTCTTCATTATTGGTATAGATGGCATTTTGGAGCTTTGGGTCAAATATGATCACATCATTTTCACTATCGCTTTTGATTTTTGTAGAGGCTAAGATAACCTACAATCATATGTCTATGTGTGATTACAATCCTAGAGAATAATTATCAACTCATTTGCATTATGGGTCAGAGGGCCTATGTCTAGGACCATGTTTTATGCGCTTATGTCTAAGTCACATCTCATATTGGTTTCATTTTATTTTACCTAACTCACCCTTCTTAGGGTTGGGCTTTACTGTATAAATCAAGTTCCCACTGGCCAAATGGAAAAAAGATGTAACGAGAAGTTTTTACAAACCAACCAAAAAAAGTGTCAGTTGCAATCTAGGTAAAATCCCGAGCATGTTGAAAATCAAATCATTTTGACTAAGGCATTCCACAAAGAGTTTGATAACTAATCTAGTGCATGGTTGAAGGAAATAAAGTGCATGAAAACAAAAAAGAAGTAATTTTCATTGAATTAAAACGAATAAATAAGCCGTACAAGGAGTTCTAGCTTGACTCTCTTCTCTTTCGGACGTGACGGGAGTGTAAACTCACTTAAGAACTAAAGAAGAACAGAATAAATAATGAACAAAAGGTATCACTTGAATTAAAAGCGACACGGTAAGCAAACGTATGAAAATACAAGAAAATAACAACTAAAACATAAATCGAAAGCATGAAAACGAGTTATATAATTAAGAAGAAATAAAATGAAGCTGAAAATGAGTTTGGAAGGGATCATATGACTTTGATTAAATGTTATTATGACTTGTATATACCATAATATAATTGATTGTGTAGTAGTTTTTTTGTTCTTTACGTGGATGACATCTTAGTCATTGAGAACAGTGTAGTAAGATTTAATAATTTTTTTTTATTAGTTGGACTGCATGCTGAGATGTAATATGAATCACATATATAATGCTTTGCAATACATATACCGTATGCTTCTTAACTCATGTCATGTCCTCTGTTGTGCCGATGAATCAGCTATCTTTTTGTTAAGTATGCCTAATCATGAAAGAAAATCGTAGTTTGCTCGCATTCAAGGGATTTTTTGTGTAAAATATATATTTTTCACTTTTTCTGGATTTTGTATTTTTTAGTTATCCTTTTCAATTAATTCGTTGTTTCTATGATTTAGTTCATTTTTCTTATTTTAAAAAAGCAAGGATTATGGGTATTTTTAAGATTACGCCTGACGCTTTTGGAAGCAAAAAAATTGAAAATTTTAGGGTTTATTTTTGCTGGATTTTTGTATTTTAAGTTAGACTTTTGGATGCTGACGTTATTTCTAATTATTATTGTGAGTTTAGATTTTCTGTAGGACCAAGAAATTTGGGTGTTTAATAAAGTTATTATAACATTTTAACGAAGAAATCCAAGATTTTGATTAGAAAATTTATTGTGCTTGTTTTTATAAAATTTCTGGTGGGAATATGGGAAAACACAACCTATAAATACCCAAACCTTCCTTAAACCCACACTCAAAACCCTAGCTTTTGCTATTTCTTTCCCAAATCAATAACTCATCCCCAAATATATCTTCCAAAAGCAAGATCTCATGATCTTCTCCTCCAAATCCTATTTTATCCAACAAGAAACCTCAGATTTATTTCCCTCATCGTGCGTTTTTTAAAAGAAAACAAATGGAGGGTGTATTATCTTCATAAAAAATGAAATGACGGAAGGAAAACGTCCACCCATCCACCGTCGCCTACACCACCCGGATTGGTCCCATTAGAGCCACCACAACTTTTAAGGAGTAAGTCCCCTTCCAAAGATCCTCACCTCCATTCGATTATTCAAATGCTAGAAATTACAAAAAAGGATGTTGCATGCCCGACACCTAGTCAATCGAGTGCCTTAGAGAAATCTGTGTCGATGGAGAATGTGGACGGTATGAATTATTATAGAGGGGTAAATGTACAAGAAAAACTGGGGTAGAATGTTTGTTTGATGGGTAAATAAAGAGGTATAGTATTGAGGACACTAATGAGGTGACTAAAGAGTGGCAAGCCATAGTGGAAAGGTCGTTATAAGAGGAACTTAAGAGAGGTCCACAATTAGAGACCTTCCAAATTACATCCCAAACCGAGCCTATTTCATTTCCCATTCCACCTTTCCCCATTCCTTAATGTAAATTAGTGTGTTGTGGGAGCATAAGAAGATGATGAACATTCTGAACATGACACAGAATGGCTGACCCATTCGGATTCTAATACATAAAGGAATTAAATGATTAGTAGTGATTGGCACTGTTTCGTTCAGTACACCATCAAGTTTTGATGCTGCGGAAGTTCAAATAACAAGTCTAACGGATGATAGAAATCATGAGAACAAAATGGAGATGGTACATTGACCCGTGATGAGGAGGCAGCTGTTGACCAACAACTACTTGCTCCTCTTTCTTATTTTGAACATAATATTACTAGTGTAAGGACCGTTTGGAGTTTAAAAAAAAAAAGGAAAAGAAAAGAAGAAAAGAAAAGAAAGTTGGGTTGGTTTTTAGGTGACACGTGTGTATGGTGTGGGTTATGATGTGTGTGACATGTGTTTTAGAAAAAAAAAGAAAATGAAAGAAAAGAAAAGAAGAAAGAAGGAAGAAAAGAAAGGAGTACAGAGAGAAAGAACGAAAAAGAAAAAGAAAAGGAAACAGAGAAGAAAGGGAACGAAAGAAGGAAAAGAAAAACGGAAAAAAATGGTTTGCTTCCTCATGGCTTTGAAGGTTGGGGAGAGGAGGAAAATTCATGTGCTTGAGAGCTAAGACTTGGGTTTCAAATTTAGTAAGTATTCTATGTTTGTGATTAAGGAAGTTTTGGAAATAAATAAGGAAGAAGTTAGATGTTGAAACGTCTCTATGAGTTTTCTTCTCTTTAAAGTTGTGTATTCATGGGTGGTTATTGTTATGTTTAAGGAACTGTTAAGAGGAAATTGTGTATTTGCAACTGTTGGGATTTTCTCTACCTCTAAAAAGATTAGAGACTCGTGCAAGCGCACACGGTCACAAGTAATACTCGGAAGTAATCCAAGGTCGAATCCTCAGGGACTTGTTGCTTTTCAAAATCAAGTAATGCAGTGAAATAGTTCAAATATGCAATTGTGATTTAGGAAGAAAATAACGGTGAAATGTTGTTGTTTGGGGTTTTAACTATAAGGCAATTTAATGCAACTCAACCTCCCTTGTCTCCTACCTTAGTTTTGATGCAAAACATGGAAAACACACTATGTTGGGAAAATGCACCAGGCGCAATTCCTGACTTTTCTTGGGATTTGAGTTCTACTCTTTCACTACCGCTTTTGGTTGCTGCAGAGACTAGGGTAACCTACAATCATATTCCTATGTGTAATTACAATCCTAGAGAATATCCACCAACTCATTTGCATTATGGGTCAGAGGGCCTATTCCTAGGACCATATTTTATGCGCTTATTCCTAAGTCACATCCCATATTGGTTTCCTATTATTTTACCTAACTCACCTTTCCCAAGGTCGGGCTTTGGTGTAAAAATCAAGTTCCCACTGGCCAAATGGAAAAAAGATGTAAAGAGAAGTTTTTAGAAACCAACCCAAAAAAGTGCCAGGCGCAATCTGGCCAAAATCCCGAGCGTGTTGAAAATCAAATCTTTTGACTAAGGCATTCCACACGGAGGTTGATAACTAATTTTGAACATAATTAAATGAAAGTAAATGCACGAAAACATAAAGAAAGTATTTTTCATTGAATTTAAATGAATAAACGAGTCGTACAAGAAGTTCTAGCTTAACTCTCTTCTCTCTCGAGCGTGAGGGGAGTTGAAACTCGCTAAAGAACTTTAAAAGAACAGAATGAACAAAGAACGGAAGTAAGAACTCGAATTAAAAGCACTACGAAAGGTAAAAGCGTGAAAAACAAAGAAATGAACAACTAGAACATGAACATAAACCCTAAAAACGTATTCTACAACTAGAGAGCATCTAGAAGAAGATGAAATGAAGCTTGGAAGGGATGATTTGCTGAGGGATGGATGACTTCCTTTTATAGCATCATAGGTTGGTTGAAACTCCCCTCCATCTTAGGTGGAAAAGGGTTGAGATTCACCTAACCACCTCACTTGGACTTGGACTCACGGTTTTAAACATGTGGGAAATGTCCTCCTTGCCCTTCATTAATCAAAACGTGCGTTTTGACAAATTGCCCTCCAAAAATGCGTCAGGCGCAATTCTGAAAAAAAAAAAAAACAGAATGTTGTTATTTTCTTCCAACTTTGACCGCATTTATCTCATATTTTTCCTAAAGTACCATAGTTTGACTTTTATGCAGAAATAATCTATGTATGTTCTACTTTAAGAATATGTGGTCCTTTTTGGCAAATAATAATGGGAAATGGGTAAAAAACGTGGTCAAACAGAGCTACCAACACATGTTTCTGCAGTAAAAAGTCAACCCTAACAGCAACTCTCCCAATCGTTTGAAGAGGATAAAATTCTGCTTTGTGGGTTTTCTTTAGGTTTATTGTAGGGAAAATAATGACTGTAAATGGCTAACAAAAATGGACAAAGATGAGAGAGTTTGAAGATGGAGAAGAAGAGTAGATAAATAGAGAGAAATTAAGTATTAATCTTTGATCTTTTGGGTACAAATTAAGGGAAAACGTGTGGGCTAGAAGAAATTGCAGAGAATAAAAAGAAAGAAAGAAAATTTGAGAATTTAGGGAGGAAGAAGAAGGAAGAACTCGTGGGTTTGATTGGAGAAGAGAGAAGAAGAAGAAGAAGAAGAGGAAGAAGATGGTCAATAGTAGAGGAGAGAGAGAATGGTTTTTAATTAAATAAAAGAAAAAGAAAATGTTGGAAATTTGGGCTATTCACGTGAGAAGGTGGTGAAGAAAGAGAATTGATTATGGGATGTGGGTCCCACTTGTAAATAGTATGAGAGACGAAAATGTGGGTTGTTGATAAATAGAGAGAATGAGTTATAAAAATTGGATTTATGTGGATTAATTTGGAAGATAATGTAATTTCAATTGGAAACAAGAATATATTGAAATCAAATTGGATTAAAGCATGAATTAATTTGGTATTGAATCGATATTTCTAGTCGGGCAGAAATTGGAACAGAGGACGACCGAGTTTGAAGGATTTGTGAGTGGTTATTTTATTAAATGTTTTTGGATATCTATTGATTATACAATTTATGAGAAATTATATATATTACGTATAATTTAGCATTTCTGCTGAGAATGAAAGAAAATATGTTTGTTCGAGAAATTAGAAATGTTTCTGAGAATTCAGAAAAATGATATTAGAATTTCATGAAATGTGTTTACAAAGAAATATTTCAGAAATGATTTGAGAAAGAAAGAAAAGTTCTTAGAAAGAAGAATGAAAGAATTTTAGAACAGTTTATGAGATTGAGAAAGAAGTTTTCAAACCACTATGTTATTGTATCCAGGTGATTACCTGTATACTATGTGAATGTGTTTCTCTAGTATACCCAGAATTAGAAGGTCTTTGGGACCATTTTACTCCACGTGTTGAGAGAATTATTCTGCTATGCGTATTGAGATTACTCTATGTTAGTAAACCAGAATTATTCTGCTGTGTGTATTGAGATTACTCTATGCCAGTAGACCAGAATAGAATACGGATACATATGTGGTGTTGAGTTTTATCGATCTGTTTTATGTTTGGAAGAAGAATGTTTAATATGATCTAGAATGTGTTTGATAGCAGGTTGAGAAGTTGGCGTAACTAGGTCGCAGGGGACGCAGGGGAATGCCGGGGCGATAAGGGCCAAATCCGGATGCCGAATCCTGGACTTGGGAGCGTTGTCTTTTCAGTTTGCGTAGAAAGAAAAGTGTTGTTTGCGAAAGTTTACTGAGATCTTATTTGCTCAAGTTTTATGAGATTTAAATGAGAATGTTATTACTTCAGTTTGTTTTAAAGAGCGGAATTTCAATTGTTTTTGAAAGAAAGTTTTACGAAATTATTTTCTTATTAACTTACCACTCACTGAGCTTCCCAGCTCACTGTTTATGTTTTGTTTTTTCCCCTCATATTGTACCTGAGTATCTGAGTTTTTGAGTTTCAAGAAGAATTTAGTTCAGCTTCTGCCACTCAGGATAGTTCAAGAGTTGCATATCACTTTGTATGTAATTTAGTTGGTTTGTAAAAAATTTTATCTACACCCTGTTGGTAGGAAAAGAATGTATAAAAGGGATGTAAGAATGATCGTTCTTTTGGGATTATTTTTTTTATCGTGCATCCATTCAGAGTTTGCTAGTCAAAGTTCAGGTCAAAGATAAGAAGAAGTTGACCATTGACTTCGTAGTTAGTCGGGGTCTATGGTTGGTGCAACTTGTTCCAGGACTAGTAGGTGTTTTGGGACGGGTCGTGCCAACTAGTTCGCCCATTGGAGAGGAGCTATCCAGTTTTGTGGATGTGCCCAAAGAATCCTTTCGCCACTGCTACTTTACCACACAATGGTTTGTGCCCATCAATTTCGAGTTTTTATTGCATTTGAACAAAATTTGCCTATGGTAGAAAACTTGGAGGATGGTATATGCCTAGTTGATCTAGCAAATAAATTGAAAAAGGGAAAAAAGAAAGCTTAAAAACTGGATACTACTTCCACTAGGTTGAGAACACATGTTGCATATGCATGCTCTTATGAAGCAATAAATATACCAGCCCTATGAGAGGTAATGCATCCCACTCTATTGCCATCGAACCTGAAGAAGAAGGTGAACTTGAAATAGCCTAACAACATGCTGTTCGGATGAAGATAATCTAAATTTTATGAAACTAGTTCTGAAGATAACTAAGGGAGTCCCCTTTCTCCTTATTTGTTGTTTTTAGTTCTTTTTTTAAGTTTAAAATAGTTTTGGTAGGTGTTGTTTATCCATAACTAACTTGAAAGCTGGTCCAAGTGTACACAAAATGCTGAGTTGTTGTATAAAACAAGGTCATATCTAGAAGAACTAAGGTTATACTTTGATTCAGTCAAACAAAATACCCACAAGAAATGTAAAAATATTTGGATTAAGGTAAGGGAAACTCTATAACAATAAATGATAAAATTGTAAATGAGCAAAAATATAAATGATATGCGAATTTGTGCTACAGCATCCAAAATAGAAAAAGAAATAGAAATGCGTTATATGATGCGATATAAATGTAAATCGAGGAGGAATCACTCAAATTATTTCACTCACGACTAACTAATGTTTTAGCAAACTCATAATGTTGAATGCCCAAACAGTCATGGCTCTGTCTCGAGATACCGAAACATGCTTAAACTCAACTTACACGGTATATTAAACAAGCATTACACACAATTTATAGGCACGAAAGGGTGAGCCTCATCCTCGAGTACTCACCATCGTACTTCAAAGAGAGGAATCTAACACAAATAGAGGAATACATGCATGAAGAAGACTTTTTCATGTCTGAAACGAGCTATCAAACTAATCATGCAGGCCAAACAAAATCAGTAAGATGAAAGAATTGAAACACCTCTATTAAATCAGCAAAAAGAGCTACTAAAACACAAGTAATCGGAAGCTACATCAAGTTCATCCCCTTCGAAGGTAGGATTTAGTTGGTGTTAAAAGTTAATGAGATAGTAGGTAGAAACAAAAAATGGAGCCCATCGAGTAAATAAGATTCAGTAATGGTGGAAAATCCCCCAACTCAATGATGACCCAAGGTTCAGCTTTCTCTTTATCAGCTTTATTATTGAAAATTGGTAAGGAATGTTCTATGATTTTGATGATGAAAAGGACTCTCTATCCTGTCTCGCATGTTTTTTTTGGCTGGGCACAATTTCCTTTTTACATCGGGCCCTTAAATTTAGGGCAACACTTGAAAGTTGTACGGACATGGTTAAGTCTCAGGCAATAAGTTACTGCATAGTCATATATACGAGAGCATCCGGTAGGATCCAACATAGAAACTCTCTCTCAGGCTCTAACAACTCTTTAACAGCCTTCGTAACCATCAGCTTAAACATCCTTAATTATGCAATTCATGTCGAAATAACCAGATAATAAGCTGAACTGCATTCAAATTAAGGATATGTAGGATTCTAAATAGCTCGGGCTCTTACTTCACTAACTTATTTTATTTTCTTTCTATTTTATCAAGGATTCTTACATTTGCACACCATAATTACCCAAATTATACCACAAAACACTCTCTTATGGAAAATATGGAAAATTATGAGTAGGTTAGCCTTTTTTTTATTATTAGGATTGTTTTATTTTTTTTTTTTTTAACTTAGTTAGGTTTGTCTTTGTTTTAAGATGCATGTATGTTGAAGATGATTGTGTAAGCCTTAGTCTGTCTAATTGCCATGTGCATCAAGTGTGTCATATCCCTTATTTCTACAATGGCAATATGGTAAAGAAAAGCATGCTTATCATTTGAATGATCCCTTTCTTTTTGTTTTTTTGTATGTGTCTCATGTAGATGAAGGAAATTAAGGATGTGCATTAATTAGATTTCTTAGTCATATGATCAAGATACTTCATTTTCTATTTTGTTTTGTTAATGAAATGTTTTTATGTTTTGTTAAATATTGTACGAAGTCCTTTTCCATTTTGTTGAAAAATTTGTGCATCTCTAAAAAATATTTTCCCAGCGACGACACTGTTTCCAAGTTTGGGGAGGTTAGTGTTTTTCTTTCTTATTTAGAAAGAAAATGCTATTTAAATCCAAAAAAATCATGCCATTTTTTTTTTTACTTTTTGAGAAAACAGTCAAAAGAAAATGAAGAATAAGAGTCTTGTTAAAATGGAGTTATTTGCAAAAGAAACAAAAGAGATAAAAAAAAATAGTCCTATAAAAAATAAATAAGAAGATTCATCGCTTGCTAGTGAGAAAGTAAGAACGGAGAAAAGATAATTAAGTGAGAGAATAAAACAGTAGTAGGAAAATTGTGCAGCAAGAAAATGCACCTAAATTTATTGTGAGTCCCAATATATATTCATGTAGTTTAGGTTGAGTGGCAAAGCAATCTTGAGGTACTAGCTTTACAACCTAGTATAACCTCGTGACGCATGCTATATATATTGTTGCAAATTCCTTAGTATTGTAAAAAGCTTTTGGTTTAAAAAAGGAGGTTTGGAAATAATTTTATTTGCAAAACAAATATGGTTTATCACAACTTGGCTTTGGCTTTAGATTAAGGTTAGAAAATTTAGCTTCTTGAAAGAAATATAAATCATTGGCTTAGACCATATGGATTGTGATTCATTCATCCGTTTAGCATTTTTTTATTAGAGTTCAGTTGTTGTTTTTGCTTGGGATAAGCAAATAGCTAAGTTCGAGAGTGTGAAGAATTTGACATTTCAGGGTAAAAAGCTTATTTTTTAGCATGTTTGGGTATGAAAACAACATCTTCCTTTAATATTTTGTTAAATGTGTTTACATATTGTTGAAGAGAGAGAAAGGTTTAATAATTATGCATAAATACAGAGTGGATTTGTAACGCCCTGACGTTTAGAGTAGTGCGACCAGTCAACTTTCAAAGGATGAAAGTTTTTTTAAGGTGGGTAGTCTGTAACACCCCGCGTTCTTGCGTTAGTTTTATTTTATGATTTAATTTGTGACTTTTGATTTCTCCCTTTTTCATTAAGTGAAATTCTTGGAACTTCTTATCTTGGAGTTTTAATTTTGTGTAAATCATAATCAAGTTTATTTTYGTTGGATTTAGGTAAATTAAGATTTATAATTTTGGAAATAGATTTTACTTAAATCTTAATTCAAAGTTTTGGAAATTTGATTTTCTCCCTTTTGATTTTTATTCCTGGGTTCTAAAATTTAGTTAATCCATAAAATAAATTTCCCAACATATTTGAAATACGTTTTCTTTTATGGAAAAGGATTAGGGTTTTTCCCCTTTTTAAGGCCATTAACATTTTGTCATTTTGGGTTTTGGGCGGTTAGATTTCTTTGAAAATAGAATTTTAGTTTCTTGGCTTAATTAGGAGTTGGGGTTTTTAGTTTTAAAACAACTTAAAAGAAGGGTTTTATTTAAGATTGGGAATGTTGGCTTTTTTAGTTTTAAAGCAAACTAAAGAAATTGAATTAAATAAAAAAAGGAAAACAAATAAAAAACCCTAACATCTTATCCCCGCTCCTTCCAGTCGCCACCCACACCCCAACCTCCTTTTCCAGCATCGGCGTCCCTCTGCCCACCATAGACACCGGCGACCGACAGTTTCTCTCTCCGATGAACCCATAGCAATAGCGGTGCAACCTCACATCTACCAGCAGTTGCACGACGAGAAGACCCACGACTCGAACGATTGTCGACGCGACTAATTTTGCAAGCAGTGTTGCGATATGGTTCGTGAATACGCAAGCTGGCGTGACGTCCCCCACAGATATCCACGGCAGCGCGGTTCCT
Source organism: Momordica charantia (assembly GCF_001995035.1). Next base: position 63,141 of record NW_019104909.1, on the reverse strand, counting down.
TCAATACTCGACAACATTGGTAGCAGTTGACAAATCCAGTGAGATCCTCAGCAAAACGGTGCGGCGACGCAACCTGTAGCAGTTGGAACTCCCGATCGACGTCGATCTGTGGCGGTGGCTAACGACCCACGATGGTGCTCAACGAACAGAGAAGTTTGTCAATGCTCTCCAACTCCAACGACCTCGAACAACCAAGATCCATCAAGCCCAATGAGTTTCGTTTGTTTTTCTTCATTCCGGCAACATTCAGAGTTAACCCACCCTTGTTCGAAGCCGATCTGTGATACTTGTTGTGTTTTATGCCCCAAACTCATGGTTTGTAAACATAAAACAAATATTCATTCAATAGAGTTGTTATTGATGTTTCTTTTAGAATTGCATTAACTCAAATCCAATAAACAAACCTCTAAAGTTATGTCATGTAACTAGAACAGTATATAACAGGTCTATAGTATATATTTAATATACAAAGTATATATTTGATATATAGTGTATATATATACAGTATATATTCAATAAACATGTGGATAGTGTTTCAATAGTAACCTAAAGGGTCTATAGTACATAGATAAAGTTGGGTACCTTATCCTGGTAACACTATGGATACGACTCGCTTTTTCATAGTTACAAATGACTTGATCCAGGTCATTCGTGTGGAGACATGCGAGTGGGGGTATTCTATACAATGAGTTTGTATAAGACCGGACCACGAAATAATTAATCTTTAGCTATAACACTGCTAGCTAATAAATTAATATTTCAATAAGATGATCAGGTAACTCAATCTCAATCCTGAGTGAGTTATGGATTCCTGCCTATTAGGGCTCGTCCTTTGATTTGTATGGGTGAGAACAAGTGGGGGCGAGACCGAGTGGGGAGCTGTAAACATAACTACACAAGATGGAATTCACTCATTCTCGACTTTAGGGTAAGTAGATGAGTGTTCACTTGAATGCTGACTCCAGGACTTAAATAAGGGGCCCCACCCTCTCACTGGTCCGAGAGGGACTTTCGGTTATTGGTCGGGTCATAACCGGGTTGTTCATTAGAGGATCAGCGGTACTTAACGTCCAATATGTAACACATGGGTAAAACGGTAATTTGACCCAACTGTGGTTACGAACGCTCGTGAAGGATTGAATTGACGTTAATGGTCAAAATCCGTGAACGCATAATATTCTACAGTAAGAAGAGTACAACTGTGGAGTGACCGACAGTTAACGAATGTTGATTAATATGGTTAATGAGTTTAATCAATTAATCTCGTATCGTTGGAGCTTCCGATCTGTAGGTCCATTAGGTCCCATTGCTAGCTCGTAAATGATAGTTAAGAACATTTAGTCTTGAAAAGAATTTGAATTATTCAAATTTGTTAAAGGGAATTAAGGTTAATTATATGATATGCAATTAGTATAATGTATGATGATACATTATAAAATAAAATTATGGGAGAGATGGATATTATAATTTGATTCTTATATGGTTGATTAATTTAAGTTTAATTTAATTAAACATGATTTCATTAGATTAATGTGATATAGTAATTTGGTTCCATTAAATTAGATTTAGTTTAATTAAATTAATAATTATTGTTTGTAATTAATTAAATTAGATTATTATTTTAATTAAAATAAAAGGGAAAAAAAGAAAAGGGAAAGGGGCAGAAGTAGGAGGAAAACCTCCCAAATGATGGGAAGTGGGGGAGGTTTTCCCACTTCCGACCATTTGGGGAAGTGGTGACTTCCCCCTCACTCCTTATTCCCTATAAAAGGGAGGTTCTCCCCTTTTGCTTCTGGTCGTACCCTCGGTTCTCGGTTGTTGAGTTTCTGAGACTCTAACGAGAAAATATGTCTCTCGATCTCCCCCTCAATTACAAGATGGTTCCCACAAACCGAGTTCTTAACATCCAGAGGATAGCGAGGAAGGTCTTTTGGTGGCGTTGGTGTCTACATTGAAGAGGTGCCTTCAAAGGTACGTTTCACTAACTTTCGTTTAATCATGCTTATGTCTTTTCTTCGTTGTAATTCTAAAATAAGATCAAGCACACGTGTTCGCGCGCTTCCGCTGCGGGATCCAATCCCTTCAGCCCACCTGTTCAACATATATTCGGTGCTTACCTACTCGCAAGTGAAGGTCGATTTGAGTTACCCATACCTTTTCGGTGTATGACCAGCAAGTTTGAGCCTTTTCGAACTCAGATTTGCTGTGTCGAATCCATCGACATCGATCCAAGAAAGACCCAAATTGTTTCGGCAAGGTTTAGTAGGTAATGACTCACCTAAAACCTTCTTTCCAGTTGGATTTAAGTGTTTCCATTTGGAATATAAGCAAAGTTTGGTCTCTTTTGTTTTGGTAGCAAGTATTCAAGTGTTTGTGATGCGTTAGGACTTTTCTGTAAGTAGTTCTTACTTAGAGGGATGTTTGTTGTGTGCTTATGTACGATTTGCATGTTTTAATTTGTGTGCTTTATCTCTTAATGCTTGTTGGATGTTGTGCTAGATGTTTCTTTACGAATGTTAGATGTTCTTGATGACTATGATTGGTTCTATTTGTTTATAATTGTTTGAATCAGATTGTCACTATAAGACATGTTGTTGTTAAAAATTATTATGTTGTGGAAGCATATTGGTACTATTGTTCTATTGTTGGCAAGTGGTTTAAGAAGCATGCTGGATTAATTGTGAGTTGAATGTTGTATGGGTCATGACTTAAAAAGCATGTAGTAGGGCTCTAGTGAGAGTAATGAGATGTTACGAAGTGAATAGTGAGTATCAGGGTCAGGTGGCTGATATGTCACTAGTTGGGTATCGAGGCTCTAGGTACAAAGGTTAGGGATCGATACGCCAAACGGTTGACAAAGATGAGTGTCGAGGCTTCGGGAATAAAGGTCGAGGGTCGATGCGATGAGTCTTAGATGAAGGCAAGTATTGGGACCTTGAGAGGAAAGGACAAGAGCCAATATGTTGCAAAGTGATCGATGCCTTAGCTATACGTGGTTAGGGGTCGATGCAACAGTTCAAGGCCTTAGGTACAAAGGTCAAGGATTAAACGCTAAACGCTACAGAGAAGTGTCGAGACCCTGGGTACAAAGGTCAGTGGTCAATACGACTCGAAGGAATAAGTCTTGGAGGAATAGGAAAGAGAATTAATGAGTTTAGAGAAGTGTCAAGGCCTTGGCTATGCGTGGTCAGGGGTCGGCGTAATAGTTCGAGCCCTTGGGTACAAAGGTCAAGGATCGAATTCCAAGCGCAGTTGAGAAATGTCGAGGCCTTGGGTACAAAGGTCAGGGGTCGATACGACTCGAAGGAATAAGTCTTGGAGGAATAAGAAAGAGAACTAGTGAGTTGTGAAGTGAGACTTGGGTCCATAGGTTGCATTTAGGTAAATCATTTGCACAATCTGTTTAGTTTAATGTAAAACACGATATTAATAACGAGCATGATGTGTTGTCGTTGTGTAAGCATGTTATTTGTGTATGACTCTTTAAGTAAGGGTTGCTTACTGGGTACCGTGGTTGTACTCACCCCTTCTTTTTCCCATACAGGTTTTGCAAGTAGTGAGGTAGCACATGTATATGGTGGTGGTGCAGAGGGGACTTAAGAAGAAAGACCGTAGTTGGTTGATCGAGAAGAAAGACCATAGCTGTAGTTATAACAAAAAGAGCCCTATCCCCATTATACAGGCTTGGAGTTTGTTGAAACCTCACGCCAAAATACGGGAAAATTGTTGGGATTTTGTTGAAACCGAATATTTCCTTACCATACCAAGTCAATTGTTGAAACCTTACTTAAAGGGTCAACCACGGTACCCAGTAACCAACTCCAAACCATTTGAGCTCTAAAGAGAAAAAGGTTAAGATATGGCTCGTTGTACCTTTATTATTCTTTAATCTCACTAAATGGAAGGTATTTTTCTTATTTCCTTGAGTATTTTTTGTTCTTTAATTATGCACTAATTTAGTTTTCAACTTATTTGTGAAATGCATTCGAAAAATCTTTTAATTTTAACCTAAGACAAAAAAACCCAGGTAGCACTTGGTGCATTTCAAGGCTAATTCCTCAACATTCGTCTTAAGTGATTTCTTAAGTTGGTCGCTCGTAAGTTTAGCTCAACACTTAAGTCTAATATTGAAAAGGTTATGTCTAGTAAAGTATTACGAAATTAACATAGGATTTCGCTTAAACAAGAGCGCATAAACTCGAAAGGATTGAACCCCCAGCGGAAGCACGTGAATGCTTTGCTTGAATTTTTCGATTGAATTAAGTCACACAGAGAACTAAAAACATAAGACTTTAAGTTACCTTTGAATAACCTTTTATTCACAGTAGACCAATCGAACATTGACAGCATAACAAATTGCATAACTCTTCTACATTATAATGATGACGTGGGTAGTTACCCACCTCATCTATTTTGGAAGAGGGCGGGTTAATTGATAATTAAATAAATAATTATTAAATAATTTTAATTATTAAATAATATAATTAATTAACTGAAAAACCAATAATTAATGAATATCATAAATTTGAATCAAATTCAAATGTATTTCTCTCCAACCTATAGTTTTAATCTGTAACTCATCCACATTAATTTGAATCTCTCTCACAACAATATTGTAACGACCCAGAATTTTCCGCACACCTCTAGGTCACATTAACTACTCAACTAATCAAATTTAACCCCGGCTACATCCTGCCAACTTCCTATGCACATAAACTTATAAAATCAAGCTCCAATCCTCATCGATTTAACGATAAATCAATCTCATGGAATAGCATTCAACAACATTCGTGAACCACTTCGCGGGACGAGTTTATTATCCAATCTATATGAATCTAAACAAATGAAATAAAACCCAAATAGGCACCTATCCCGAAGCACAACTAACAACAGGGGAAAAATCTCTCAATTATTCAAATGCAAATAAACCGTTTATTGGCCACAACATAAGGCCCTAACCAATGATTTAAACTAAACAGAAAAACTAAGCAGCCTATGGTCCTCGCCCGTCATGATAAGAAAACAATAGCCAATTGGATCTAAGAAC
>NW_019104909.1:30949-42385 GCF_001995035.1 Momordica charantia | reverse complement strand
ACTCAAGTTGCATTCAATAAAGCCAAGTTCAATTCAAGGAACTCAAGTTGCATTAAATGAACTTAAGTGCATCTCAAGCTTCATTTATTGCAAGTCATCCATCAATTAATGGAACTACACTTCAAACTACTTCAAGTGAAGCTTCATTTATAATTGGGAGGTTACAAAGACTTTGAAGGGTGACCAAGACTTCAATTCTCGGATTTAAACCTCTTTTTATTATATTTTCAGTTTTAAACATTTCATTTATGTGTTTTAAGTTACATTTTAGCTAGTGGATGTTATGGCCATCATGTAATTGGGAGTTACAACCTTTCAAATGCCTTTAGGTTACTTTTAGGGTTGTTTTGGAGGCTATAAATAGCCTAGCTTGTTTCCTTTGAAAGACAGATTTTGATGATTGAATGAAGTTGCTCTTTTGCTTCAAAAAGCCTAGAGCTTGTTTTTCTTTGCAATTCTTGAGTGTTAGATTTGCATGCTAGAATCATTCAAGTAGTCTTGATCAAGCTATTTGTGGAGTGGTTCGAATCTTGAGTTTAGAAACAAGTTTTCTCTACTCTTGATATTGATCATCAAGGTAAATCTGTTCTAACTTCTTCCTTGGGTTGACATCATCTCGATTTGGGGGTTTTAGCATTTGTGATCTAGGGGTTTGCATAACCATAAGGGTTCTTAGATCCAATTGGCTATTGTTTTCTTATCACTTTATTTTGAGTTTTAACATTTTTAAACAACTCGGTATTCAAAACTGCTTTAGTTATGGTTGGTCTTAGCACATACAAGTTGTTTTCAAGCTTAGCGTAACAAATTTTTATAGCATTTTTAGAAATGAACGCTTCATTTAATTGAAAGAAAATTGAATACAAATGTTATAACAAACAAGAAATTGAAATTCACTTCCTTTTGATTTTTGGAACTACGTACACATTATCTAATAATATATACAAATTCTTATTCGTAAACAACTTGAGCTCCCCTACCGCCACAGCTGAGACGACCTCTCTCGTTCTGACCTCGAGAGCCATCTTTTCGGCTTCAAGCTACCTCCAATAATTAATTCCTGAAATGAAGAACAAACATGATTAGTGGCTCTTGAATCTAATATACAAGCGAAGTCATCATTCTCCACTAAATATATTTCCACAACAAGTAAATCATATTTACCTTCGTTTGCTTTCTTCTTCTCGATCAGGTATTTCGAGCAATTGTGCTTCCAATGCCCGTCAACGTTGCAATGGAAACATTTTCCTTTGTCTGTAGTCTTGGCCTTGCCTTTCTTGGCAGCGGAAGCAATGGAGTCCGGTTTAGACCCATTATCAGCAGCCTAAAGTCTAACTTCCAAAAGAAGATGGAGCAGACTTCGTTCCAGAGGATGAACCTCGGTGGAACCTCTTTGAGGTGGCAACGTTGCCTCCTCTTATTGTCCCTTATTTGTCATAGGAGATTGGTATGTCTGCAGCTCGTTTAAGAGCGTGGTAACAGTTTATTCCAGCTTATTCATAACTGCATTGCTACGGAATGGTAGGAAACTCTTCGGAAGAGATTCCAGAATGAAGCTGACCTAACTTTGTTCGTCTATGACGGCCCCGTTTGACTTTGCCACGTTGAAGTGTACCATCAGGTTGAGAACGTGTTCTCGCACTGAGGAGCCCTCCTTCATGAAAGGGTTAAAAATGAACTTAAGGTCTTCATGCCGAGCCGTGAGGACGATTGTCCAAACATGCTCTGCAGCGAGTCCATGATATCCTTAGCGGTGACCGTGTCCTCGTCCTTCTAAGTAAGCACATCAGAAATGCTCGCCAAGATGTAGACCTTGGCCTTGTCATTAACCTTGATCCATCGATCATAGACGTTGCGCACCACCACAGTGGCGTTAGACGCAGGAGCTTGAGGACAATCTTCTTGCAAGACGAACGTAAGATGATATATCACTAGTATAATGTTTAGGTTCGATTTTCATTGTTTGTAGTTTTTGCCATTAAGTTTTTATGCGGCTAATAAGGCCATAATAAAAGTAAGCATGCTAAAAATAAAAACAAACCTATATTAGTTTCATGCATTATCATTTTAACCCAATCAAATTTTAGCAAAAGTAATTCAACACTCTAACAAAATTGTTTTGCAATGATGTTTGAGTGGTTTATAGCAACAATTACCGTAGGGCAGACAGCTACCCTTCATTGAATTGAGACGTTCTCAACTAAATCTTACACCAGAATAACTCGTATTCCTATATCTTTAGTCATCGTTTATTCGGTCAGGGAATTGTTAACTAGCTTAACAACTCCCCATAAGTGTGACCCACCATTTTCGGACCTTAGAGATCCGCTCCACTAATCCCGCCGTAGGGAAGGAAAACATTAGAGCAAAAACTGAAGAAATCCTTATACATTTATGGAGTTTTCTTTGGTTTTGATTCCATACATTAGACCCTCCGTAGGGATGGCCGCATTAGGACAACATGCATGTCATGCATTAAATATGACGGTGCAAACCGATGGTGAAGACTGTAGGATATGTTGTCACACGTCCTTCTCCTACTTACTATGAATATTATCTCCATTCATCTTGGTACGTAGGGCGACACGAGGCTGAGCATGTAACTCACAGTGTGAACATTAAGGAGAAACGGGGGAGGAAAAAAATGTCATATATACCTTGTATATAAAAAATATACGTGGTATATAGCACATTCTCTTTTTCTTCCACTTAGTATTTTAAGACTATGGTATATTACTTAGTTAAATCTCTGCTAAGTGAAATTAACTAAGTGAATTTTTAGTCGGTCCAATATAACTATTTATAATTGAAGTTGTACAATATAGTTTTAATTAATCAAACATTTTAATAAACTAATGACGTTATTGCATGCATACAATATGGACTCATTCAACCCCCAGGTTGGTTCCCAGTTAGAGATGTTCCTTTACGGTCAGCTTAAGTACGTCAACCTAGACAAAACCTTCCATAGACAGGGTTCCCTACATTTGATTACTAATTATTAATCTAATTAATAATAAATTAATAAAATTCAAATATTAATTAGATAAATACATAAATAATTAACAATTAATTATCTATTTTCTAATTAAATATCACATATTTAATTAAAACTATATATTTGAATCATATTAAAAAAACTCTATCTTATATAACCCATAGTTTTAATATGAATCCAATTCATATTCATTATTTGAATCCTATTCAAATATTTCTCTCATAATATATAGTATTAGTTTTGAATCTTCATCCAAAATCATACTTATATATAATGTATCAATATATTGTATATATATTCCCTTATAAAATTTGAACATTTTAAATCATTTCATAATTCTCGATCCTCCTTTTACCCATTGTGAGCTAGCAAGAGGACCTAATGGACCTACAGATCATAAGCTTCAACGATATGAGAATAATCGGTCAAACTCATTGAACGAGTTAATTAACGTTTGTTAACTACGGGTGACTCCACTAAAGACCCGCATTTGCACTCTTCTCAATGCATAATATTTGTGTGTACACGGATACACAACCATTAATGGCAACTCAATCCTTCACGAGTGCTCGTAACTCAAGCTGTCTCAAATTATTTTTTTATCCCCGAGTTACATTTTAATCCTTAAATATCATTGTCCTCTAATGAATAGTTCGGTTGTAGTCAGACCAATAACTAGAAGTCCTTCTCGGGCCAGTGAGAGGGTAAGGCTCCTTATTCAAGTCCTAGAGTCAGCACTAAAGGGAACACTCATCAAGTCCCCTAAAGTTGGAGATGAGTGAATTTCATCTTGTGTAGTTATGTTCCTAGCTTCCCACTCGGTCTCGTCCCCAAAATGGTGGGAATGTTGAGTCGGCGACTCGATCCACACTCACCCATACAGATCAAAGGACGAGCCCTCACGGGCAGGAGTCCACAACTCACTCAGGATTGAGAATAAGTTGCCTGGTCATCCTATGAAATAGTATTCGGTTAGTCAACGATGTTACATTTAAAGATTAGCTATTTCGTGGTCCAACCTTATACAAACTCATTGTATTGGATACCCCCACTCGCATGTCTCCATATTAATGACCTGGATCGGCTCGTCTGTAACTTTACAAAGTGGGCCGTATCCAAAATGTTTCCAGGGTAAAGTACTCAATCTTACCCATATACCATAGACCCTTTTTGTTATTCCCGAGACATTATCCACTTGTATATCGAGGGTATATCAAATATATACCTAGTATATATAATGTCCCTGTTACATGATAATAACATTGAATGTTTAGTTTATTGGATTTCGACAATGCAATGGTGTGAATTCAACAACAAATTTATTGAATATAACTTTATTGAATATAAAATTGTTTATACATAAATACAMCCTACGTGATCAGGGTAACACACCCAACAAACTCCTACTTGAACTAAACTCGAGTGGGGTGTACATAATCATAAAGCAAATGGAAAATAAAATAAACTAGGGCATACACTATACCGTTTATATTTCTCCCATTTGCCTTAGACTAATCGTACAATGCTCGTACACCTAGACTCTCTAGATGGCCCTCAAACACTCTAGCCATGAGTGCCTTTGTAAAAGGATCAGAAATGTTGATGCAAATCCAACCACGGATCCATTGACTGTACCCGGGGGACCAATTACAAGAAGCAAAGCAAAGAAGATTCAAGAGGTTTTCATAATACATCTTCAAAGGCTAGCTAATGCACANTGATGCAAATCCAACCACGGATCCATTGACTGTACCCGGGGGACCAATTACAAGAAGCAAAGCAAAGAAGATTCAAGAGGTTTTCATAATACATCTTCAAAGGCTAGCTAATGCACATGAGGAGACAAAGATTTCTGAGGCAAAAATTCTTTACAATGTTAATTTAATGAGTCAAGAAGAGAATGGAGCAAAGATGGCACGGGAAAAGTTGTCTATTTTGAGAGATGGCACGGAGGACAAAAAAAGTGTGCAGATTGGTGAACAGGTGCCTTTGCAGATTGCACCTCTTGGGAGTTTGTGATGTCAAAGCTTGTCAAATCTCATCCAAACGTAAAGCGCCTCCTACATGTGATTTCCAAGACAATTTAAAGCAATTTTACGTTTTTGGATTCACATTTAGTTGTCTAGTTTGATGTGCAATCATGTTTTAATTTGCATGTCTTATTTTCTACAATTTGCATTAAATAGGATTTGAAAGACTTTTGGTGTTCCTCATGTTGAACGACCCTTTGGCCTATTTAAAGGCTTGTAATCACCTTGTTTTGAAATATTAAAAAAACATATTGAAATTCAAGAACTTTTGTTCCTTAACACTTTTGGTGTTGTTTCTTTCAAATCTTGCTTTAGGTTTGATGTTAAACCGATTCATTGGATTAGTCTCGATCAAGCTAATTCTGGAGTGAGTCGTCTTAGGATCTAGGAGTGACCATCGTAGATTCTAAGTCCGATCTAAGAGTGATTCATCTTCTAACCTTACTCTTGGTTGGAATCATTCGGTAAGTTAGTCGTTTTTGTGAATGTTTGCAAGGATCCTAGAAGGACCTCTAGCTTTGTAAACCCGAGCAACCTTGGCGCTTATCAAATGTTGTGCTCCGAAGCGATATTCATGACGATCACATTTTCTTGTTGCACTATCTCCCGTATTAGGTGGTACTTCCTTGTTTCTCTAGTGGCTTCGAGGTTGTTTATAATTTGCTACATCACCACTGTTATCAAAATAATGAGTGATGGGCAAGTTCATGTTGGAACGACTTCCAAATCGATCAAGAACTTCCTAAGCCAGACCACTTCTTTTGCTGTTTCACAAGCTACAATGTACTCTGCCTCCATGGTGGAGTCAGCGATGCATTCTTGTTTCATGCTTCACCGAACTATTGCTCCCTCGTTAAGAGTGAATATTGACCCCGACGGCAATTTCCTACAATCCTTGTTTGTTTGGAAGTCAAAGTCAGTGTATCCTGTAAGGATCAAATCCTTGGAGACATACACGATATTGTAGTCTCTTGTTCTCCTCATATACTTGAGGATTCCATTAACAGCAGTCTAGTGATCATATGCTTGGTTGGATTGATACCTACCGACCATCCCTACTGCATCGCAAATGTCAGGCCTGGTACAAAGCATAGCGTACATCAGGCTGCCCACTACTAAAGCATAGGGTATACGTCTCATATCGTCAACTTCTTGAGGTGTCTTAGGACATTGTTTCTTATATAGTTCAATTGCATGCTTGAAAGGCAATAACTTTTTCTTGTAATTCTGTATCGAATATCGAATAAGCATCTTGTCGATATAAGTTGCTTGAGACAAGGCTAGCATTTTGTTCTTGCGATCCTTTAGATTGGATGCCAAGAACATACTGAGCTTCCCCCATATCTTTCATTTGGAACTCAATAGCTAGCCACTTCTTTATGTCAGTGAGGTATCTTACATCATTCCCAATGAGTAGGATATCATCGACATACAGTAATAAGAAGGTTATTGTGTTGTTAACGATATTCTTGTATACACAAGCCTCATCAACATTTTGATAAAAACCATAAGATTTGATTGTAGTATCGAACCTTATGTTTGAAGATTGTGATGCTTGTTTCAGTCTATCTATGAACCGTTTAAGCTTGCAAACCTTTTGCTATTGACCTTGTGCTATGAACCGTTCAGGTTGAGACATATAAATACTTTCTTCAAGATTGCCATTTAGAAAGGCAGCCTTAACGTCCATTTGCCAAATCTCACAGTCATAATATGTGGCAATGGACAAAAGTATTCTTATAGACTTGAGCATAGCTACAGGGGAAAAAGTTTGTTCATAGTCCACCATTCCCCTTTGTGTGTAGCCTTTTGCCACAAGCTTCGCGTTATCGGTCTTTAGCTTTCCTTCAGCGTCTCGTTTTTTCTTATAGATTTAGTTGCATACTATGGGTCTTACCCCGCCGGGTTGTTTAACAAGTTCCCAAACAAAATTGAAGTGCATATACTCCATTTCAGGTCCATGGATTTGTCCCATTTGTCCTTGTCAGCATATTCTATTGCCGGTTTGTAGGTCAATGGATCCTCGACGCTGTCATCAGGTATGACAACTTAGGTTTCAGTTAAACCCACATCACGGTTAAGTTGTGACACAATTCTCCCATTACGTCGAGGCACCCTCAATTCTTGAGGTGGATGTGACTGACGTAATGTACTAGCTTCATCAATAACTCTCGTTGAAGTGCCAGCTTGATCAATAACTCCTGTTGACGTGTTTGTAGCCTCCTCGGAAATCTCGTTTAAAACTATCTTACTTTGTAGTTTATGATCTCAACGTGGTATTTTTCCAAGAACACGGCATTTATCGATACAAACACTTTGTTTTCTTGAGGACCGCTTCTCATTTGGGTACCCTACTCATAGGCATACTTTTGAACGATGCTCCAATTTATTTCGGTTATCATAGGCACGTGTGCTAGACATCCTTAAATGCAAAAGTGACGTAAACTAGCTTTACGACTCATCCCTGGTTCAAAGGGTGTTTCAGAAACACTCTTCAATGGAACTACGTTAAAAATGTAAACCGCAACCTCCACTACATAACCCTAAAACTAGTTAGGCAACTGAGCATAGCTCATCAGTTATCGAACCATGTCTAAAGGGTTGTGTTTCTCATTTTTGATACATCGTTTTGTTGAGGTGTACCAGGGGCTTAGAGTTGCTACATGATTTCATTTTCTATCATATAGTCTTGGAATCTCAAGTCCATACACTCTCCACCCCGACCAGATCGAAGTGTTTTAATGGTTTTACCAAATTGATTTTCAACTCCAATCTTGTACGCCTTGAACTTTTCAAGGAATTCATAGTTGTGTTACATTAGGTATAGATAACCATACCCTTAATAATTATCTATAAAAGAGATGAAGTACTCATACCCTCATCTAGCTTTAACATTCATCAGACAACAAAGGTGTGAATGTATAAGTTCTAAGGGCTCTTTCACTCTGTAACATTTTCCAGTAAAAGGTCTTTTAGCCATCTTGTCTTCAAGACAAGGTTCACATGGTGGTAAAGAGTCATCTTCTAACTCGCTTAGAAGGTCATTCCTAACCAACCTCCCAATCCTATTGAGATTAATGTGACCTAATCTTAAGTGCTAAAGATAGATATTTTATTGAGGAGAAACTTTTCGCCTTTTTGTTTGTGTTTTAGCATTTTTTAAACAACTCAATATTTAAAACTGTTGTGATAATTGTTGGTCTTAGCACGTACAAGTTGTTTTTAAGTTTAGTAGAACAAATATTCACATCATTTCTATAAATGAACGCTTCATTCAATTTAAAGAAAATGGAATACATATGTTCCAACAAACAAGAAATTAAAATTAAGTTTCTTTTGATTTTTGGAACTACGTACACATTATCTAATAATATATACAAATTATTGTTGGTAAACAACTTGGGCTCGCCCACAGCTGAGACGATCTCTCCCATTCCAACCATGAGAGTCATCTCTACGGCTTCAAGCTGCCTCCATGAACTAATTCTCTGAAACGAAGAACAAACGTGATTAGTGACTCCTGAATCTAATATCCAGGCAGAGTCATCGTTCTCCACTAAACATGTTAACAAAACAAGTAAATCATATTTGCCGTCGTTGGCTTTCTTCTTCTCGGCTAGATATTTCGGGCAACTGCGCTTCCAATGTCCGTCCACGTTGCAGTGAAAACACTTTCTTTTATCTGCAACAATGGCCTTGCCTTTCTTTGCAACAACAACAACGAAATCAGGTTTAGGCCCCTTACTAGCAGCCTTCTTCTTCTTCAAAGTATTACTTTCAGAAGAAGATGGTGCAGACTTGGTTCCAGAGGATAAACCTTGGTAGAAGCTCTTAGAGTTGGCAACGTTTGCCTCCCCTTCATTATTTTTCGTAAGAGACTGATACGTCTGCTGCTCATTTAAAAGCGTGGTAAGAGTGTATTCCAGCTTATTCATAACCTCATTGCTGTGGAATGGCAGGAATCTCTTCGGAATAGATTCCATAATGAAGCTGATCTAACTCTGCTCTATTATGACGATCCCGTTTAACTCTGCCACGTTGAAGTAAACCACCGGGTTGAAAACGTGTTCTCGCACTGAGGAACCCTCCTTCATGCAGGAGTTGTAAATGAACTTCGAGCTTTATGTCGAGCCGGTGAGGACGGTTGTCCAATCATGCTCTGCAGCGAGTCCATGATCTCCTTAGCGGTAACCGTGTCCTCGTGCTTCTTAGCAAGCACATCAGATATGCTCGCCAAGATGTAGACCTTAGCCTTTTCATTGACCATGATCCATCGGTCATAAACATTGCGCATCTCTAGAGTGGCGTTAGGCTCAAAAGCTTGAGGACAATCCTCTTGCAAAACAAACCTAATATTATCTATCACCAGTATCATGCTTTCGATTTCCATTGTTTGTAGTTCTCGCCGTTAAGTTTTTCAGCGGCAAACAAAGCAATTATAGAAATTGATATGCTGAGAAGAAAAAACATACCTATATAAGTTTCATGCATTAACCTTTAAACCCAATCAATATTTAGCAAAATAATTAAGCACCCTAACAAAACTGTTTTGCCACGATGTTTCAGTGATTTATAGCAATAGCCACCGTATGGCAGACAACTATTTCGTCACTAAATTGAGACGTTCTCACCTAAATCTTACACTAGAATAATACTTATTCCTATAATCTTTAGTCACGGTTTGTTGGGTCAGGAAAGTCGACCCACCATTTTCAGATCTCAAAACCTGCTCCAATAATCCCGCCGTAAGGAAGGAAAATATTGGAGCAAAACCTAAGAATGGACCCTCATAGGGATGATCGCACCAGGATGACATACATGTCATGTATGAAATCTCACGGTGCAAACTAATGATGGAGACCGAAGGATGTGTTGTCACACATCTTTCTCCCACTTAATATGAATATTATCTCCATTCACCTCGATATTGAACAATGCAAACATCTTCTGTAGGGAGGCCGCGCCCAAGGCGACACTAGGCCGAGCATGGAACTCACGAAGTGAATATTAAGGATAAATGTGAGAGAAAAAACATGTTATATATACCTAGTATATATAAAAAAATATACATGGTATATTACACATTCTTTTTTGCTCGCACTTAGTATTATACGAGTAGGGTATATTACTTAGGTAAAATCCAGCTAAGTGAAATTAACTAAGTGGATTTTTAGTTGGCCGAAATTAACTATTTATATTGGAAGTTGTACATTAATGTTTTAGTTTATCAAACATTTTAATAAACTAGTGACATTATTGCATGCATATAAAACATTGATTGACTCAACCACCTAGTTCGGTTCCTAGGTGGAGACATTCTCTAACGGTCAGCTTAAATACCTCAACCTAGACAGAACCTTCCTTAGATAGGGTTTCCTTTATATGCAATATTTTAGATTCAGTCTTTTATTATTTCATTTTAAACCTAGTTAATAGAAAATAAAAGACTACCCCTAATCATATTAGAATATATAACATAAGATCTAATTCATTTTAAACCTCCTTAAAATTAATTAACTTAGACCATATGTTTGCATGCAATTTTTTTATTATAGATTTTAATTCCTTTCCACCAAAATTTAATAACTCTTATAAAATTCAAGAAATTAAACTTATAATAATGCATTAATATAACAATTATATTAACCAAAGTAATGTCATGTTGAATGAAACTTTATTATCATCTAATTAATAAAACATTTATATTAATCAATTATGAAAATAAAACATGATATCATACATTATAACTATTATATACATATGATGCATGATCATGCTTAACCTATGGTAGGATTTTAAAACTATATGGCATACTTTATGCAACATATAATTCATAAAATAACTACATTCATAATGCAATAAAATAAATAGCTAAGTAGACCGGTTTTTGGTATCCTATGTTACAATTAAATGAATATAAACTAATTTTACTTTAATTAAAAAAAAACAAAAAAATTTGTACGTAGCCTATAACGCACGAACGGGGGTCGAAAAACGCCAGGGACAATGTCGCAGCACTGCAGCATACTGCCATGGCGCTCCCGACGCGGGTCTACTGCTCTGTTTCATTCTCCAACAGAGTGAAAGCTCCAAAAAGCTTCGAATTCAAGTCCTTCTTCGCATCGATGTTTTCCACGAACGACCTGGATCGTACATGATAAGCACCAAGGTTGCTCGTGTTTACAAAGCTAGAGGTCCTTCTAGGATCCTTGCAAACATTCACAAAAACGACTAACTTACCGAATGATTCCAACCAAGAGTAAGGTTAGAAGATGAATCACTCTTAGATCGGACTTAGAATCTACGATAGACACTCCTAGATCCTAAGACGACTCACTCCAGAATTAGCTTGATCGAGACTAATCCAATGAATCTGATATGAACCAAAGTGTCTTAGTCTTCAAAGAG
>NW_019104909.1:0-10187 GCF_001995035.1 Momordica charantia | reverse complement strand
GCTCGTGTTTAATTCTCAAACAATGAATCACTCCCTCACAAACGCTCAATCTCACCCTCTCAGCAAAGTACACTCCAATATTGAAAAGTAAGCCGATGAGCAAGACTGCAACTCAAGTGACTAGATAAGACACATAAAAAATCACTCAAATAACTTGATATTGGAGTAAATTCAAAACTCAAATCAGAAACAGGCTTAAGAAAGAAAATGACTAGAATAATTAAGATGGAACAAGATGAAAATGTAAAAGACCAGATAATGTAACTCTTGAACAATTAGGGCTACTTTGAGATTTTATGGAGTTTAATTCAGCCTTTTATAACATATATGAGTTACACAAGAAAAACATCATGACCATTTGAACAACAAATTGCTGGAAATTAATTGAGACAATTGTAACCGCCAAAAATTTAATGAGTAACGGTTAGTTGTGGAAATAAATCAAAACATAATTGATATGATTTATTACCAACAGCTAGATTAACAAAAATAGGCAATTTCAATTGCACAACTCAGATCTAGTATGATTTGGAAGTAAAAATGTAAAGAACAAAGAAGAACACATGCTCTCGGGTATAGCAGTTTTCCAGAACAGAATGTCAATTTTCGAACTTTTCACCCAGAAGCTAATTGAATCAGAAGATATGAAATAAGACAAAGTTGTAGATAGGACAGAGATCTACAAACTCATAGAAGACAACAAGACGAAAAGAAGAATGGAAATGACACTTTTTTTGTATTTTAAATACATGGACAGAATGTAACGAGATGAACAATAAGAAAAAAAAATTTCAAAACAAAGAGCAAGAAGAGCAATACGAAAATGGAAACATATATCCGATCTAGAGCCTAGTGCTCTGATACCAAATGATAAGAAAACAATAGCCAATTGGATCTGAGAACCCTTATGGTTATGCAAACCCCTAGATCACAAATGCTAAAACCCCCAAATCGAGATGATGTCAACCCAAGGAAGAAGTTAGAACGGATTTACCTTGATGATCAATATCAAGAGTAGAGAAAACTTGTTTCTAAACTCAAGATTCGAACCACTCCACAAGATAGCTTGATCATGGCTACTTGAATGATTCTAGCATGCAAATCTAACACCCAAGAATTGCAAAGAAAAACAAACTCTAGGCTTTTGAAGCTAAATAGCAACTTTCATTCAACATAAAAAATCTGTATTTCAAAGGAAACAAACTAGGCTATTTCTAGCCTCCAAAACAACCCTAAAATTAACCTAAAGGCATTTGATAAGTTGTAACTCCCAATTACATGATGACCATAACATCCACTAGCTAAAATGTAACTTAAAACACATAAATGAAATGTTTAAAACTTAAAATATAATAAAAAGAGATTAAAATCCGAGAATTAAAGTCTTGGTCACCCTTCAAAGTCTTTGTAACCTCCCAATTGTAAATGAAGCTTCACTTGAAATAGTTTGAAGTGTAGTTCCATTAATTGATGTATGACTTGCAATAAATGAAGCTTGAGATGCACTTAAGTTCATTGAATGCAACTCGAGTTCAACTTTGACTTCTATGAATGCATCTTGAGTTCAACTTTGACTTCTATGAATGCAACTTGAGTTGGCCATAAATGAAACTAGAGTGCATTTAATGCAACTCCGATTTGTTGTCAACTTGGACATAGGATTCTCCAACATCTTCCTTTAAATGCTTGAGCACTAAGATACTTTGGTTCATATCAAGGTGCTTCATCACCGTATATCTTCTTGAGGAACTCAGATTTGGCACGTTGAGTAACCAAAAGAAGCTCATACTTGTGACTAAGCTCGTCATATTTCTTCGTAGTCACCAACCCTCGGGTCTCGAGAACCACGAAGGTAATGGAAGAATCTTCCTCTCGAACAATGGAATACCCCCGAACTCTCTTAAGGGATGTGAACGGCTTATTGGGCGTCACAACATTAGCATCATCGGCCTCCACTTCCGCCTGCAAGCATAACTCAGTTATTAGTCCAGGAAAAACATGGGGACCTACCATGAGCTCTACTACGCTCCCCAAAGTTGAACTCCCCAAATGTTGAACTCAATGCCCTTCATGAGGATGTACACCATCATCGCCCTATTGCGCATTATGGAGGAATCGTGAGAAGCGGGGACCAATCAGTTCTTCACCGCATACGCCAAAACCGTCGCTTGTTCATTGATGTCGAAGGGCTTAAGGGAAAGCTTCCCCATGGTTGAGACGTTCCAAGTATTGTGTGGTATACAAATAAGTCTACGCTCCTCTTCTACTTGCTCATCCGTTGGATGCACAAAAATCTCATTACCTAACATTAAAGAAATCCAACAAACTATAGTGAGTATTGAGAATGGAAGGCGATAATTTTACCACTTTACCCCGTACTCTCACTATATCACCTCGGTTGGGATTGATGGCAGCATAAAACTCCTTTACCAAGGCCTCGGATACACGTGTAGTTGGGGCAAACAACGTCTCCCAACCATTCTCCACGAGTCTCCTCCTAACATATTCTGGAACGGGCTCTTGGGCCTCATCAAAACCCCTCTCAAGTAAGATATCACGTGTTGTGAAGTTGAGCCTCCTCACCTCCAATCTCACCTATTTTTACTCTTGATGGTGTTTGTCCTCCTCTTCATTGGCCTCCTCAAGTGGCTCTTGTTCCCCTCTTTGCATCCTAACTCTCTTGGCTCTTTTAGATGGTCCAGCCTAGGCTTCTTTTTGGGCAGCCAAACGTGCTACAGCGCCTGGCGCAATTTCTGCTAATTTCTTATTCTTTTGTGTTTTCTTCACCATTTCAGTCAAGCTCACCTCCTCATCTGAGGTCTCTGCAATAGTAACAAAGTTTGGTTCATAAACATTTAAACTCGACAAAGAAAAGGACTTACCTTTTGAATAAGAGAACGATAACTTCTCCATGGCCTATTAAGGACATCCATAGGACCGGATGTTCCTTCTTGCTCTTGTGCAGGGGGCTCAAATCATCTTGATGAGATTCATGCACCGGGGTTCGCACTCTCAGTTCATATTGAGAGATATCGTCATTGTCTTCTTCCTCTTCAAACTCATCTCCATGCACTTCTTGGGGTAATTCTCCAAGATCTTCATTTTCTTCTTCAACCTCTAATCTTTCTTGAGCTACCCCACTGTTTCCATCATCCTCAAGTGGATCTTCTACCCTCGCTTCATTTAATGCCACCAAAATTTTGACAATTTTCGACGTTGTCCTTTCCTGTTCTAAATCATAAAAAACTAGGGGCTTTTTAGTCAAGATAGGATACGGAAAAGATGGAGACAAAATACCTTGTAGAGTGATCGATGGAGTCTCATCTAAAATTGCACCAGGCACAATTTGGCACTGAATTTCGATCGTGGCCGAATCTGAATGCTCCAAGGGCTCCATGTCGTATTCTAAGTCCCCACTAACCGGTTTTTGACCTTCAACATGCACAGCAACAATAGTGGAAATAGGGGGAGGGATAGACACTTATAAAGATTCGGAAACGAGGTTATCTAGTGAAGAATTCATCCTACAACGTATACTCATGCTATTTAACTCAGGTTGAATCTCCTCACTCACTTTCCTTGAGTTTTCCATGATTCTTCCCATCTTATGTTTAGTTCCTCAATTTTCGCATAAACCCTGTCATTCTCTTTATCCCTAATTTCGTTATTTTTATTGAACATATCTGCTCTCTCATTAATTCTAGCAATTTACTCATTTAAAGTAGCACATTTTTCCTCTAAAGATTGATTTTTTCGAAGATAGATTTTATTAACTCCCACTAATTTCTTCTCACTATGACCCTCTTTATTAACCCTAGCATCATTAGATTCCATATTGATTTTTTCAGAATTTTTACCACCTATGGATAGATTTCTCCTAGGGTCCATTATTATGGCTTCCTCATATTTTCTTTTTTTGTTACCTATAATCAAAAACTAGCTTTCCATGAGAAATCCTAGGAGGTTCGAGAGGAATCATACCCAGTCTAGTGGGTGGAGGCAACAACACTTTCTTCTTCTCCTTCTCTTTGTCGTATGGCTTGGAGGAAGATGAACCTTCCATGGTTCTTGATCTTGCTTCACGATCAACGAAGAAAAACCCCCCAAAAACCCTATGTATTCCGAAAAAGAGAGAGATGAGAGAGACTTTGACATTCTTTGTAGACTTCTTGAGAGAGGATTTGAAAACAAGTGAGGAAATCTTGGTGAAAAATCGTGAATCGGGGAAGTTTGAAATCCTAGGGCTTTTTGTTTTATGTTTTAAAATATATTAAAAACTTAATTGGGTTAAAAATTGGGCCTCTTTTTGATATAAGAACAACCCAAAGCCCATTTAAACATAACCCACATAAAGCCCATGAAAGCCCTAATCCATAACTCAAAAATCGATATTTTTTCTATTAAATTGCGTTTGGCGCAATTTTGACGAGGGTCGGATCTTGATCCTGCAAAATTCAAATGCAAAAACAAAAATTAGATTTGGAATCTATACAAAAAAAGCCTTAAAGAAAATGTAAAAATTTTGCAAAACGAAGACAAAAAATCTTTTACATAAAAACGCCCCTTAAACTATCCGAGGGACTGTTTCCAATTTGGTTCCAATTATGATAGGTGCCGAGCTAAGTGCATTCTTAAGTGTCTCAAAAGCTTTCAAACAATGTTCATAAAAAACAAAGGGTCGATCCACTTCCAACAACTGACACAAAGGTTTAGAATTTTTTGCAAAATCTTTTGTAAAACGGCGGTAGAAACCCGCGTGTCCTATGAAACTTCTAACACTTTTTACAGTAGTGGGAGGGGGTAGTTCTGCAATCAAATCTATCTTGACCCTATCGACCTCAATTCCTTTTCCTGAAATTCTGTGACCTAAGACTATTCCTTCACGTACCATAAAACGACACTTCTCCAAATTAAGCACAAGGTTAGTCTCTTCACACCTTTTTAAAACATTCTCTAAGTTCTATAAACAAACATCAAACGACTCACCAAACACAGAAAATCATCCATGAAAATGTCTACCGTGCTTTCTTTCATGTCAGAGAAAATAGCAGTCATGCATCTTTGGAAGGTGGCGGGAGCGTTACAAAGACCAAACGGCATCCTCCGGAACGCAAATGTCCCGTAGGGACATGTGCACACGGTCATTTCTTGGTCTTCCGGGCTATAGTAATCTGGTTGTAACCAGAATACCCGTCTAGGAAGCAATAACACTATTTCCCTGCAAGACAATCAAGCATTTGGTCAATAAAGGGTAATGGAAAATGGACTTTTGGAGTTACCTTGTTTAACCAACGGTAGTCCATACACACTCTCCAACTAGTTACCGTCCTTGTCGGGATCAATTCATTGTCATCGTTTGTAATCACCGTCATACCACCCTTCTTGGGAATGCATTGAACCAGGCTAACCCAGTTGCGATAAGAAATCGTGTAGATCACTCCAGTGTCTAATCATTTTATGATTTTCTTTTTTACCACCTCTTTCATTTTGGGGTTAAGCCTCCTTTGGCACTCGATATAATTGGTGGCTCCTTCTTCTAAGATGATTATGTGCATGCAAAATGTAGGGCTAATTCATTTTATGTCCGCTATGGTCCATCGAATAACCCTTTTGTACTTAGATAAAACCTGCAAAAGCAACGATTCATGTTCATTAAACAAATACGAATAAATGATAACCGGCAAAGTATCATTTAAACCCAAATAAACATATTTTAAATGAGAAAGCAGGGGCTTTTTCTCTAATTCTTGAGGTTCAATGATGGAAGGTTGCATGACTTTCAAATCCGTTATAGTTGGCTGCAAAAGCTCGAAATGCTCATATTGGGCCAAAATTGCATCAGGCGCAATTTTAGCTTCTTTTTCTGCGGCATCTAAATCTACTTCCAAGTCTTCCACAATCATTTCCTCGAGTTCCTCCATAATTGCCCCTATTGCAAAGCAGTCTTCAACTTCATCCGAGAGCTGCATCGCATCAAGGACGTTGAAGGTTACCTGCTCATCATTGACCTTCATAGTGATCTCTCCTTTCCTAACATTGAATACCGTATCTCTAGTTGCAAAAATGGCCTCCCAAGAGCGATCGACACCTCAAGACCTGCTTCACAATCCAAAATTATAAAATCGGCGGGAAAAATAAATTCATCGACTTAAACAAGCACATCTTCTATTTTCCCTTCCGGTTTCTTTATGGACCTATCAGGCGCATTTTCCTAATAGTGCGTATTTCCCATGTTTTGCATCAAAACTAAGGTAGGAAGCAAAGAGGTTAAGTTTTATAAAATTGTTTGATATTTCAAACCCCAAACAACAACTTTTGTCACCATTTTCTTCATAAACCACAATTGCATCTTTGAATCATTCATTTCATTAAAACTGTTTTGAAAATAAACAAGTCCCTGACGATTCGATATTGGATTACTCCCAAGCATAACTTGTGACCGGATGCGCTTGCACGTGTCTCTTATCTTTAAAGGTAGAGAAAGTCCCAACAAGTTTGTGTCTTCATTGCCAAGGACTTGATTTTCAAAATCATTTTCTTTTTAAGTGAATTGTTTCATATTGTGATTGTTGCATGCCTCTGTTCCTTGAGATTCATTTTTTATATCTAACCTTAAAGGGACTTTTTTTTTTTAGCACCAAAACATTCTTGCATCAGGCCTTAAGGAGGTTAAGGCGAGAACAGAGGTCAAGAAAATAAAAGAATAAATAAAAAAGAGAGAAATGAAAAAAATGAGATATAACTTGTATTGAACCAACAACCAACAGGAGTGTTTGAAATGGAGTCCCAATTTGTGTATAATCTTCCAATGGGAAGTGACATGCCTAAAATTGATGCTAATCAATTATGTTGTTTAAATTGTGGTGATATTCGTCATTCATTGAAATATTGTCCATCCAATCCTTCATATTTTTATTATATCTAGGTCAGCAAGGGAACCAACAAGATTTCAACCTTCATTCAATTACACAACCAATATTGGAGGGATCATTTGAATTTATTTTGGGGAGAGCATAAACATGAAAGTATATTCCATCCGTATGAGAATGCATTCTCACCATAATTCCTGTCACAACCTCAGCAAGAGTATGAACAACCATGGATAGAAGAGCAAATAAAATCGTAAAACATTTTTAGCCTTGAAGAGACGATGATAGATTTTATGGCCAGAAATGATGAAGCATTATGCAGGCTACAGATCCAAGTGGAGCAGATGGTCGACGATTTTAGCAGTAGTCCACCAGAAGCAATATAAAAGAGCAAGGTGAGGCAACCAATGTATCGAGCAATGTTGAATATGGCAAACCCGAGCTCCTAGTGGACAATGATGATCCACCAATCCCTTAAGTGATAAACTAGGTATGGAAGCATAAAGAAGTTTAACCCGAGAAACCGGTAGAGGTAATTGCGCACGAGGTTGCAATGGACCTAAACCCGTCACCTCTTAATATTGGACCACTTTTCCCTTTCCCTCGACATTCTTTGGAGACATATGAAGAAGGGAAAGCTGAACCAACATTTCAAGGATCAAATAGAGAAAGAAATAGAAGAAGATGAGATAGGTTCAGACAAAGGATTTGAGCAAGCTTGAGTTACCAGCACTTGTGAAGGATTAACTTGTTGTTAATGATCTTATATCCATGGACACGAAAAACATTATGCTGTTAGAAGAGTGCAGCTGTGGGTCTTTAGTGGATTGACCCACAGTTTGAAGAAGGTCATATTCCTCTTATTCAAAAGGTAAGACCCCTTCTTTATCGAGTTTGAAGAAGGTCTTCAAAAGTGAGTTGTTTTTTATCCTCTTTTTTCTTTCAACGTGCTGTATTTTTATCCTCAAAATTCAAGTACACGTTTGTTGTTTCTGCTACGGGATTAACGGCCCATCGGTCGTAAGCCATTCCGATGATGTGATGACTCTCCAAAAAGGAGTTATTTGTGCAATAATTCCATATAAATTAGCTAAGGGTAGCCACACTAACACCCATTATACAATGATTTTGTGCAAATAATTATTTACATTCATTAACATCTTTACCTTAGTAGACAATGCTGAGAGTTACGAAGAATTACCTAATTTTTAATGTTTTGTTGTAGCATCATAATCAAAAAGGCAGAAAAAGACACAGTTGACAGTGACAGCTTTTACCTATAAATTACTACAGTAAAATGGAAAAATACCTGATATACTGAGTTGGGGCCCACTTTCTCATTTGTGTTGCCCTAAAATCATGAGGGGTATAAAAGCTTGCATTTGAGGGGTGCCTCCAACACTTCCCATCCCATCACTTCACTCTTACTTGGAGAAAGCTCCCAATAAACCGTTGGAGAAGACAACAAAGAGAGAAGGACTGCTGTTATTCTTCATTTTCTTTTTCTTTTTCTTTTGTACTCTTTAGTACACGGGTTTTGTAATTTCTTCTTCTTTTTTACTGTATGACATGGAGTAGCTAAGTTTATTTGAAAGGAGGAGGATGTTGTGAACATTTTATTTTGGCTATAAACTTTGCTTTGGCTTTAATGATGGTATATATACTTAGTTGAAGTTGTTTTTAACGTTTTATTTTCAATGCGTTTGGCCAACATATTGGTATATCTTCTAATTAACTCTTGGAAAATTATAATAGGAAGTGTTTGGCTTCGACTCGTGCTAGATCTACTTGACTTTAGAGTGTGGGTACATAAGAATAAGACTCACCTAGCAAGGTTATAAACTGAGTATATATGCTGCCAAGTTTGTCGAAAAACATGAATAATAGAAAATCTGGAAATGTGGGAAAATTTTGTGTCTGTTTGGCCAGTATATCAACTTTAGTAATGCTGCAGCATCGTTAGAGTAGCCCAGAAAAAGCCACGAATCATCTTTCCCCTTAGCCTTTTAAACATCAGTATTTAATCTTTTATTTCCACATTTGTCTTTAATCGATTTAGTTTTGCTTGTTTATGCCTTGTTTTTAACCAACAAATCATATATGCACTATTTTGTTTGAGTTCCTTTAGTTTTTCTTATGTAAAACATTTTTTGTTAATTTGTTTGATTTTCTTAAGTAATTATTGAAGTGTTAGTTATCAATCCCTGTGGATTTGATCTTTTTATCACTTGCTACAATGGTTGTGTACACTTGCACAAAGGGTTCTATAAACCGCAACAACATGATGTCTTAATGCGGTTAACTAGTTATGTAAGGTGGCTAACCGTTTGTGGTCAAACATTCCCTCGTGAGCGGACATGTGTCCTCCTTGGCAATACCAACTTGTGGGGAGCAACTGTACGTGGCCCAGAGCTTTAAAGGCAAACACGCGTCCTACTCGAGTATTTTACCCCAACACTATTGTTTGCCATTAGATAATGTACATGTGTGACTTTGTTCTTTTAATTAACAATAAAAATAATTCAGCGTTCGCCAAAATAACTCGTTTGAGCTTTTGTACTTGTTATATTCATCATTGTCAAACTCATAACTAATAGCCTACAAAAAAGGTCAAAAAGACAGAAAATTAGAAACTTTGAAACAAATTTGAATAGTGGTTTCAGAGTTCTTTTGCAGATGATAAAAGTTGCAAAGATTTTTCCTTAAGACGAGCCATGGAAGTCGCATAATTTTTGCACAAACACTGATTCATCTCTGCACATCTATCTTAATGTTTTTGGTTCATTGCTTTGACAAACCACAACAGATAGAGTAAAGGGTGCATCCACATCTGCCAAATAGTTATAGTGGTTTTAGAACAAACACTCAATTAAAAATGCTCTTCAAAAAATATTCTTTTTTGTTCTAAGGTTGACCAAATAGAAGGCACCCATATTTTGTTGGCTGAGGCTGCTGTTGCTGACAGATTTAGAAAAAGAAAAGGGCTGAGAAAAAGTTTTGGAGAAGAGAGATAATAAAAATGGTCAATCTAAATAGGGAAGGTTTTCAAGTATGAAAACCATAAACTGCCACGAAAAGGCAAGATAAAAAGAGAACCAAAAAAAAGGCTTATTTTCTTTGAGTCAATAATTGTGATACGAATCCATTTGTGACCAATTACATATATCAAAGGAGCAATTATTACAAGAAAGGCAAGGAAGATTCAAGAGGCTTTCACATTGCACCTTCAAAAGCTTGTTAATGCACAAGAACCAACAAAGAGTTTTGAGCCCGAATTTATTCATAATGTTACTTCAATGAGTCAAGAAGAGAATGGAG
>NW_019104907.1:76975-90269 GCF_001995035.1 Momordica charantia | reverse complement strand
TTAATAATTAATAATTATTTATTAATTAATATGATTAATTAATAAATTGATTTTTATATTTTAATTATTATATATAAATATATATATATATATTATTAATATTATTAATATTAATAATATTAAACTCCGCTGCAAAATTGCAGGGGAGTGGGAGGTTAGTGTGACGTGGGGAGTTGCCCCACGTCACCACTTCTGTTTTGTTTTTGCAGTTCTGCAAAAACACAGAACGAAGAAGAAGAACCTTACCCATTTTCTATCAATCAAGAAGAACTCTCTCAAACTCTCCCTCTCGTTCCAAAGGATTGCTCCCACCAGCACGATCCCGAGACCCAAGAGGATAGCGAGGAAGACACAGTGGTGGTGTTCGAGGGAAACTCGTTGAAGAAACATTCTTCAAAGGTTCGAATTTCCCCTGTATTTTTCTTCTGTAAAATTCGATTTTGTATCCCAAAAATCAGCAACGAAAATCCGCTTCCGCTCCGGGATTCACATCCCTTCAGCTGAACTCCCTCGCCTTTTCCATATCTGTTATTCCCCCGTTATTGCTTTCTGTGCCATTGCTTTCTTGTGTTTACAGATTCGAAACTATTGTCGCTTGCAAGTTTCTGTAGTTTTTTTATTACTCTATTTTATTTTGTTCCTAGATAATATCCGTACCCAATCTCTGTATATTTTTAATTTGTTGTATCTGCTTTTATCATTAAAATGCAACAAAAAGTCCCTGTGGATACGACCTCGTTACGTACTACAACCGACAAATCGTGTATACTTGCACGTGTTGTCAACACAATTGTGTGGGACGCAACAAGTTTTTTGCGACGTTGGCGGGAATTTTTGCGATTTTATTTTAACATTGATATTTGTAGATACGGTGTAGAAGTGATTTTTCTTGTTTTCACATTTGTTTTTTTCTTTGCTATGTGTTTTTGCGAGGTGCGTGAACGACAACGAAGGATTATAATATATTATTGACCACGAAAAAAAGCGTAGCTTCCACAGAAATATACGAGCACAGAGGCGACAACAAGCGGCAGCCAACATGGACAGAATGAATCCGCCAGTTCAACCTAATGCGCCTATCAGACCGAATGTGAGGATCGAGAAAATAGTAGATGGGGTTCCTGTCGCTGCTAACCCTGATTTAGTAGTGCCCCCTCTCCATCATGTCAGCCTCCAATTGAAACTGGTATGGTAAAACTCCCAGGATCTTTCATTTTTGTAGGAATTTTGCTTGTGAGTATGGTGCTGCAAGCCTTTGTCATTGCTACAGTCTCATAGTCTCCCAACGTTATCTTTTTTGTGAGTATCTCTTTCAGGAACCTCACATAATTTGACATTTGCTCTAGAGCTTTCACCAACGGTATGTTCACGTGTAGTTGCTTCAAGACATCTAAAAACTTCTTGAATTGAACATTCTGCTCTTTCTTCTGTAACCATTTAGGATATGGTGGCGCTGACCTGTATTCTGCTGGAGCATTTTCATGCTCTGCCTGCTTTCTTCTCTCGGGCACTCTATTCTGTGTAGACCCTGTCTCAGGTGCTCTAGTAATTACTGGATTAACTGCTTGTTTGGATCTATTCTAAACCTTTTTTGGTTGTTCAGCTATCTGCTCTGGTGGAGTAGGTACAACTACTTCTACTAGCTCATTGTCTTGTTCTGACTGAGTTTCTCCTTGGTCAACTTGAGTCGGTTCCTTGATCGCTGCTGGAGTAATTGGGTGTGCCGGAGGTAATGCTTTCCTGCTTCGCAAAGTGAGTGCCTTGCATTGTTCCCTACCTTCTCTTTTTGGTACTTTTGTATCGTTAGGCAATGTTCCAACCGGTCTGCTCTTCAAATCTGTAGCTAACTGGCCTACTTACAACTCTAGGTTCGTTAACGATGCAGCTTGGCTTTGCACGGTGGCGTCATTATTGGCCATGTATTGCTTCATCATTTTTTCCAATGATGCAAATGATCCTTCTGATTGCTTCTGTGCTACCATCTGTCCTTGATTCGCAAAACTAGGAGGATAACTTACCTTCTGCTGAAATGCTGGAGCATTGGATGTTCCAGCATCCTCTTTGATTGCCACTCCAAATAAAACGGGGGTGATTCCTTATGTGATCTAGGTGCCAGCATCAATCTCATGCCATTATCAATATACAACAAGTTCGGCATCGGAGAAGCAAGGCCCACAACAGTGACATTGCACCTGGCGGATCGATCTATTACGCATCCAGAGGAAAAAATTTAAGACGTTTTCGTACAAGTAGATAAATTTATTTTCCCTACTAACTTCATTATTTTGGATTATGATGCCGATAAGGAGGTTCATATTATTCCTGGAAGACCATTCCCCACAACTGGGAGAGCTTTGGTAGATGTCCACAAAAGAGAGCTGACAATGAATATGGAGCATCAAGAAGTGAAATTCTAAGTGCATGACTCCATGAAATTTCCTGCTAAATCAGAAGAGTGCTCAGTATTAAAGATATTAAATGAAGCATTAATAGAGGAGTTGGAAACAGAAGCTATGCTGGAGCATCTAGAAGCAGTTGACGCTAAAGTGTTGCCGATGCATTTGAGGAGAAATAGAAGATGTCCGGTCAGAATGCATGAATGCCAATGAAGGATTTGTGAAGAGAATGTATGAGTCTTTAGACCTCACAAACCCGGAGCTTAGATTACTGAAGCCATCTATTGAAGAGTCGCCAGTGCTGGAGCTTAAAGCATTGTTGTCACATCTGAAATATGCTTACTTGAGTTCATCAGAGACATTGCCAATCATCATAGCAGTGGACTTACCCTTGGAAAATGAGTAGATGCTGTTGAATGCACTCAAGGCACATCAGAGAGCAATTGGATGGACTATTGCTGATATCAAGGGGATAAGCCCCAACTTTTGTATGCATAAGATTGTGCTAGAGGAGAACTGCAAGAACTCTATAGAGCCCCAGGGTAGACTTAATCCGGCTATGAAGGAGGTTGTAAAGAAAGAAATTATCAAGTGGTTAGATGCAGGCATCATATATCCAATTTCAGATAGCGAGTGAGTAAGTCTAGTGCAATGTGTGCCTAAGAAAGGAGGCATGACTATAGTGGAGGATGCAAAGAATGAGCTAATACCCATGAGGACAGTATTTGGATGGCGTATATGTACTGATTACCACAAGCTGAACAAAGCCACAAAGAAGGACCATTTTCCTCTCCCCTTCATTGATCAAATGCTGGACAGGCTGGCAGGTCAAGAGTATTACTATTTTTTAGACGGCTACAGTGGTTATAATCGTATTACAATTACTCGTCAAGATCAGCAGAAGAAGACTTTTACATGTCCCTTGTTAGGGTTGACTTTTTACTGCAGAAGCATGTGTCGATAGTCCTGTTTGACCACGTTTCTTATCCCTTTCCCATTATTATTTGCTAAAAATAACTACATATTCTTAAAGTAGAACATGCATAGATTATTTATGCATAAAAGTTAAACTATGGTACTTTAGGAAAAATATGAGAAAAATGCGTTCAAAGTTGGAAGAAAATAACAGAATTGTGTTTTTGCATAATTGCGCCTGACGCATTTTTGGAGGACAAAATGTCAAAACACATGTTTTGATTAATGAAGGGCAAGGAGGACATTTCCCACATGTTCAAAACCGTGAGTTCAAATCCAAGTGAGGTGGTTAGGTGAATCTCAACCCATTTCCACCTAAAATCGAGGGGAGTTTCAACCAACCTATGGTGATATAAAAGGAAACCATCCCTCCATCAGCAAATCATCCCTTCCAAGCTTCATTTCATCTTCTTTTAGTTGCTCTCTGGTTGTAGAACACGTTTTTTTGGGTTATGTTTATGTTCTAGTTGTTCATTTCTTTGTTTTTCATGCTTTTACCTTTTGTATTGCTTTTAATTCAAGTGCTTACTTTCGTTCTTTGTTCATTTTGTTCTCTTAAAGTTCTTTAGCGAGTTTCAACTCGCTCACGCTCGAGAGAGAAGATGGTCAAGCTAGAACTCATTGTATGGCTTATTTATTAGTTTAAATTCAACGAAAAATACTTTCTTTATGTTTCGTGCATTTACTTTCCTTTAATTATGTGCTAAATTAGTTATCAACCTTTTTGTGGAAGGCCTTAGTCAAAATGATTTGATTTCCAACACGCTCGGGAATTTGGCCAGATTGCACCTGACACTTTTTTGGGTTGGTTTCTAAAAACTTCTCTTTACATCTTTTTTCCATTCGGCCGGTGGGAACTTGATTTATACACCAAAGCCCAACCTTGGGAAAAGTGAGTTAGGTAAAATAATAGGAAACCAATATGGGATGTGACTTAGGCATAAATGCATAAAACATGGTCCGAAATGTAGGTCCTCTGACCCATAATGCAAGTGAGTTGGTAGATATTCTCTAGGATTGTAATCACACATAGGCATATGATTGTAGGTTACCCTAGTTTCTGCAGCAACCAAAAGCAGTAGTGAAAGAGTAGAACTCAGTTTCTCAAGAAAAGCAAGAATTGCACCTGGTGCATTTTCTCATCATAGTGTGTTTTCCATATTTTGCATCAAAACTAAGGCAGGAGACAAGGAGGTTCAGTTTTATTAAATTGCTTGATAGTTAAAACCCCAAATGACAACATTTCATCATATTTTTTTTCCTAAATCACAATTGCATATTTGAACTATTCACTTCTTTAAAATTGTTTTGAAAAGCAACAAGTCCCTGATGATTCGACCTTGGATTACTACCAGGTATTACTTGTGACCGTGTGCACTTGCACGAGTCTCTAATCTTTTTGAAGGTACAGAAAGTCCCAACATCCCTATGGAACATTCGCCTTTACATGCCCCTATGGAACATTCGCTTTCAAAAGGAGGCCCTCAAGGCTAAGTGCAAGATGAAGGTGAGCCCCTTCGATGATGGCGAAATGGGCGAGTCGTCGTTCACATAGGACATCCTAGAGGCACCTATTCCTCCTATGTTCAAGACGCTCGCTATGAAGCCCTATGATGGGTCTAAGGACCCAAACGACTACGTCGAGGTATTTAAAGACCTCATGGATTTTCAGGCAGCATCTGACGTCATCAAATGCCGAGCATTTCAGATTGTCCTGACAAGGAGTGCTCGACTTTGGTACAGAAGGCTGCCAGTTGAGGAAAGAATTTATCAGCCAATTCTCTTATCGGGACTATGACAAGAAGACAGTCACCCATCTCACCACAATTCAATAGAAGGAAGTCGAGACCCTGAGAGAGTATGTGACGCGCTTTCTGAAGAGCAGCTCAAGGTCACGCACTGTTCCGATGACTCGGCCATGTGCTATTTCATCACCAATATGGCCGACGAGACCTTGACAGTCAAGCTGAGAGAGGAAGCACCGTTCACCTTTGCTGAAGTCTTGCAGAAGGATAAAAAGGTGATCGACGGGTAAGAGCTGCTCAAAATAAAGTAAGGTCGGACAGAAAAAAGTCTGACCAGGAGAAATCAAATAATCAAGACAAAGGGAAGTCAGATTCTAAGTCTAAGGACAACAGATCCTCTTCTCAGCCCTCTTAGGGCTGATGTGATTAGAGAAGGTCGGATTCGGACTCCAACAAAAGAAGACCTTATGAGAGAGATAATTATTTTGGACTCCATTCCCATGTCGGAGATCCTCACTAATATCAAAGAGATAGGGCTGGATAAGCTTCCGAAGCGCCCTGAAAAGCTTAGAGGAGATCCTGAAAAGCGCAACAAGGATATGTATTGTTGTTTTCATCGCCATCACGACCATGATACATCGAGTTGCTGGGAGCTGAAGCGCCAGATTGAAGACTTGATTCAAGATGGCTACTTCAAAAAATATGAGAATTTTAATCGCCATCCAAATAACCTCTATTCCAACACCTATAATCCAGGTTGGCGCAATCATCCTAACTTATCATCGAGGCAAAATCAAAGTCAAAATCTTACTCCTCCACCTGGATTTCAACAACCAGAGAAGAAATCTAGTCTTGAAGTGGAAATGGTATAGTTGGCAAACACTACCACTCAGTTTGTGTCCAAAACAAAGACTAACTTCTAAAATCAAGCAGCTTCTATTGGTAAGTTAGAGGTACAAGTTGGTCAGCTTGCCAACATGATGGTGGATAGGCTTCCAAGTAATTTGCCAAGCACGACAGAGGTCAATCCAGTGGAGCACTGTAAGGCAATTACATTGAGGAGTGGTAAGAAGTTGGTTGAACCAGAGTAAAAAAATAAGCCTACAAAAGAAGTTCAACAAACATAGATTACACCAGAACCATCCACTAAGATGGTTAAGGATACTGAGACACCACAGTTAGCCACTTCATTAGCCATTCCATTTTCTCGACGCCTCCCGAAAAACAAAAAGGATAAGCGTTTTGTAAGTTTATTGAAACTTTTAAGAAATTGCATATTAACATTCCTTTTCAAGATGCCCTCACACAAATGCCACAATATATGAAATTCATGAAGGACATCTTGAAGAAGAAAAGAACGTTGGAGGATTATGAATGATCCCAGTCACAGAGGAGTTTAGTGCCATATTACAAAGAAAACTTCCGCCCAAACAAAAAGATCGAGGGAGTTTTTCTATTCCTTGTTCAATTGGTGATGTTCTCTTTGCAAATGTTTCATGTGACTTAGGAGCCAGTATTAAACATGCCTATTATTCTGGGAAGATCTTTCTTGGCAACGGGAAGAGCGAAGTTGATGTAGAGTTGGGAGAGTTGAAACTAAGGGTTCAAGACGAGTCAATAATTTTCAAAGTTTTCAAACATTCTGACCCTTATCATAACCCCACGAGTTGCTCTTGCATCATTGAGGCGAGATCACCATCATCCCCATCTTCTTCGAAATCGTATGCATCATACTACTGTTTTAAACCACCTTGAAGAGGAGAAGAAAAGTTAGGCTGAGGACTATAAATCAAGCGCTATTGGGAGGCAACCCAAATGTTTCTTTTGCAACTTTTGTTTATTTTTTCTTTTATTTTTATTTATTTTTTATTTTTAGTTTTATTTCTTTCTAACTTTACTTTTTGAATGTAGGAAAGAGAGCAAGGTGAAAGAAAAAAAAAAGAAAAAGAAGAAGTCATCGAAGTTATTGGATTTTTAAAGTTGTGCCACTCATGGAAGTCTCAGTATCCCAAATCCTATGTTTATTTGATTATTTGCTTGTCGTTTACGCATTTTAATTCATTGGGGACAATGCATGATTTAGGTTTGGGGTGGTGTGGTTTTTTGTTGAGTTCTGGTAGACAAATAGCTTGAGTTAGTGATTACAGTTTCGGCTCTTACAGAGTAAATGTTAAATTAGTTTCAAGCATGCTGAACTTATTGACTGTACAATTGGTTTGACTTTATTTTTGGCCCTTTTACAATCTTATTGATTACACAATTCTGAGTACTTTGTTTTTCTCGCAACTTAAAGGTTGTGCTTAGCTGGTTTTATCATTCATGAAAAGCATGCTAAATCTTTATTAGTTCACCATTTGGGTGAGTCTTGTTAGTACCTGATGTCTATGATGATAATTAAGGAATTGAGGAAATTTGACGTTGGTTGTTCACATAAGTCGTGAGCCCATTTGTCAATGTTTGTTTAATAAGGTTGTTCTGCTGGTCTTTCCTAAACTTAAACTTTTAAAACACTATACGAAAAGTCCTTGTCCTAATTGTTTAACATTGTTTCTGCTTACAACTATCTTTTCCCAGTGACGATACTGCTTCCCAACGTATTTTGCTACTTTTCTTCTTCCAAAAATAACATGTTTATTTTACTTTTCAGAAAGAAAATGTTAAAAAAGAAAATCGCATTCATAGTTTTGCATACCATTTGATTGAGAGAAAATAAGAGACGGAAAAATATTAGCAAAAATAAGTGAGGAGAAAGAAAAGAGCGGAAAGAAAAAGAAGAGGAAAGAAAATGCAATTATATTTATGTGTCTTGCTTATAGACACTCCGCTGGCAGTAAGCTATGAATGGCTTTTTAGTGATCTCAGTAGTAATAGTTACATAATCTAGTGTAACATTGTGCAACCCATTGTCGATATGTTATGATATTATCAATTACTTAGAGATCTTTATAAGTGACTGTAGTTGAGGGCTGCGAACGTGTTCCTTAAGCTACGGGCTAGTAGCCAGTCCTCAAGTCTCATAAGTGTAAAAATTGTTGAAACAGAAAGGAAGTGTGTAGATTCTTTAGTGTTTGAAAAATTATCGAGTTAGGAAAATATTGGATTTATAAAACTCTTTATCATTTAAATATTCTTGGCTCATGGTGACTTGGCTTATAAGAATGAGAGATGCTAAAGTTCTAATTTATTTCCTGAGACGACGTATGAGTGAATTCTTTCCTATCCTATAATTGTGGTGCTATTTAGTATTTTACATGTAGCTTGTGGATGTGAAATGGATAAGTTTGTTTGTGCGTAAAATTTGTTTTTGGAATGAGAGATGACAATTTATGAAGAATTATGCACACTCATGTATAGGGCCTAAAATGGAGAAAAATTATCTTGTTGGTTAAAGAGTTTTGGTATTCCTTGAGCTTAGTTTCATTTTCTTTTGTGAGTAAGAATGTGTTGTTTTTGAAGCTTGAGTCTATCTCTACTCAATAATACTTTAGTGGTTGCTTTGAATTTCTTTGATTGTTTTTCTTTGTTCGAGGACGAGCAAAATGATAAGTTTGGGGGTATTTTGATAAGTGACTTTTGGCTCTATTAATTTAGGGTGTTTTTTAGTCATTTTATAGTTTTTACCGACATTTTCTTTCGGTAATTTAATCGTTTTTAGTATTTCTTCCTTTTGTATGACTTGAGTTGATGAACAGGAGAAAAAGAGCAAATGAAGAAGCAAAACTGAATCAAATTCTAGTGCGTTGGGCACCTAGGCACCGAAAATTGACAAAATGGCAGAATGTTGGGCACCTAGGCGCTACGAAGTTGGAAGCGGGATTTTTGCTGGCACGTGTTTGGGTGCATAGGTGCCGATCGCGACAAAATTTTGTTAAATATCTCATATTAGCCCTAGCCACAGAGGAGGAAAAAAACAGAGGAGAAAAGGCATGTTTAGAGAGAAAAGTTTGGATTTTGAGAAGATCGAAACGAATACGAAGAATTGAGGCTCGAGAGATCGCCGGATTTGTTTAATTTCTCTTCTTCTTTCTCTCCTTTAGCTTCAACTTCCTTCAAAAATGTGGATTGTTGTTCTTAGTTATAGCATGAACTAATTACACTTTTGTAGGGCGTTGATGTAGCTTTTATCAAACTTTATTTCTCCTTATTATTTATTTGACTTCTCGTCTAAACTTATTGTTTTTTAGAACTTTTCTTTTCTTAATGCATTGTTTGGATTTGGATAATCTTTACAGTGATTCTTTGTTATAAATCGAGGTTGAGAAACAGGATTATTGGCTAGGTTTGAATAGTTCTCCTTTATTTGAGCAAGAGATAGAGATATTTTTGCAAATTT
This sequence comes from Momordica charantia, assembly GCF_001995035.1. Next base: position 80,820 of record NW_019104907.1, on the reverse strand, counting down.
GGTGGCATCTTTGGTTTTTACATGCTTGAGTATTTGAACTGCATGAGTAGCCATAGAAATATAGGTACTCTACACTTCAAAGAAACTCGTTATTGCTTGAGAAAGAATATCGAGTCAATAGAATAGAACTCGCTCTAGAATTTACTCCACCCTATTTTCGATCGTATATCTTGATACTAGTGTGTTTTCTTGTTTTTATTGAATTAGGATTCGAATTACTTCTCTATTATTATATTTGATCTTTCGGCATTTAGATAAAATTGAAGTTGAGAATTCGGTAGTTAGCAGTAATTCATTCCCTATGGAGACGATACTCTATTCACTTCTATATTACTTGCGACGATTCGTACAGTTGCGAATTCGAACAACAGATTTCAAGTTGTTACTCAGGGAGAAATCCCTCAAAGTGTAGCCCCGTGACATTTTCCATCTTATTAACGTTGTATTTTCCTCTCAAGAAAAAAAAAAAGTCACTGAAGAAATAAGAGCCACCTTAAAAATTTAAGTCACCCAAAAATGAAAATAAAATAGAATTCGAAAAAAAAAAAACAAATTTTCTAGAAAAGAAGAATAAAGACTTGAAAATCTAAAGAAAAAGCACTGAAAAAATAGAACAAGAAGGGAAGCTTAAAGGTACTCATAACATTCAAATGAAACAGCAAGGGATGCAATTTGTGTAATAAATTGGTATCCAAACCAATAATCAAAATTGAGAAAAAAATTTCTTTATTTGTTAAATAAATATTTCAAGTATAAATAATTCATTAATAAAAGTAAATATATGCTTGAAAGGACCCTTCATTTATTATGAACGAATCAATTAAAAAAATACATTAAATATATTAAGACGAATTTAATTGAGGGTATTTTAGGGACAATAAATCATATTTTAATGCTGGAAAACAAGACTTGTAAATAATAAAAAAGATAGATATTTGTGTAATATGGTTCCTAAAACCAACCTTTAGTGACAATTTATCTTTCCCATAGTCCCCTGACATTAAATTGGGCTAGTTTCTACCCATCACGCCAAATGAAAAGTCATGAGTCTATAATCAAGATGACTTAAATGTCCATTAAATAGCTCAAACATAATTGTTGTTAATTTGTTACTCATATATGAATTAGTTATTAAATTAATTTTGACAGTATGGAGAAAAGAAAATAATAAATAAAATGACTAGTAGAAGTAAAATCACAAGTCACAACTTCTTGTCCACTGCTGATAAAACTTGGAAGCAAAACAAACTTAATTAAAATTGTCTTCTAACTTGTTATAGAAAAATACAAGCAATAGTCATATATTTTTCATATAGAGTTGTAATTTTTTTAATAGATAACATATATTTTCATATAAGGTTGTGATCCTTTACAAAAACACATCATTTATACAAAACCTTTAAGTAACGACAAGCTATGATGACAAATAAGGAATGGCCAGAAACTCATGAACATGCAATTTCTACAATCAGGCTGTATCTATCGATGAACGTGGCAAGTCCTGTGGCAAGCGAGACAACGACGATAGGTCTGGTTAAGGCACTAGAGACCAGATATTAAAAATCCTCTGCCAAGAAAAAGGTATATCTCGTTAGGCACATTTTAACATTCAAATGTACGAGAAGGCGTCCGTCGACTCCAACATAAATAAGGTCAGTAATCTGATCAACCAGTTGGCATTTGTAAAGATTACGTTTATTAATGAGGTGAATGCTATAACCTTGCTAACTTTCTTGTCGGATATATTTGGGAAACGGTGAAGACGAATGTGTCAAATTCGTTAGAGACGAGCTTTAAATTTTATGAGATATATGACGCTGCGATTGCTTAGGAGATTCGCATGTAGGGAAGGGGAAAGAATTCTACATCCTAGTAAGGTACATAAAATTTAATGGATTCAATCTTGCAGTTAAGAGTAAAGGAAAAAGGAAAGATGAATTATGGAAGTACACAGTAGAGGCTTGACCAGAAGAGTGGGAGCAACGATATTGAATGTTTTTACTGCGATTTATTCAATCAATAATATAAATAGCTAAAAAAACCTATTCTTAACTCTTGGCTTCAAGAGTTCCAAAATTTATAAAATTTTAAAAGGGTTAGAAGAAATGGTTTGATCCTCTTATTTTGATTTCTTGAACCAACAAGTTCAAATATGAAGAAATCGGTATGCGTAGATACTTTATTCAATGGATAAAGGATCTAATAAATAAAAGAAGCCTCGTAAGATCAATCAGTTAGGTTTTTGGCTGATACATTAATCAATCCTTTTTTATGTCATCAAGGTAGAGAGCCAAAACGAAACAAGAATTCTCTTAGAAGGACAACTTCAAGAGACATTGTAGGAAGCTTAATTAAAGAGGATCAAGAAAATGAAGACACTTTAAATTACGTGTCAGTGGAAGTGTTAGCTTCATCGAGAGTAACACAACACTTGCAAACCCGTCATTAGAGTTGGTAGAGGATAGTGCACCCTCAATACACGTATCTTCAGATAGGAGGTGGTTCACATCTTTCACAACAGGGAACCTTGGCGAGGTGGGGATGGAAAATGGTAAACTTTCCAATATCAGAGGAATTAAGAATGTTTGTTTGAGATCTGACAATGAGACCGAGCTAGTTCTACATGATGTTAGGTATATAACAGATTTCATAATGAATTTGATATCTATAAGGAAGCTGGATGACGTAGTTTCAAGAGAACACGTGGAAACTGATGAGGGGATCTAAGGTAGGGGTTGTGGGCCATAGAAAAGCTTCAGTGTATGTGTCAAGGTTTGATGTTGCCAAAAAATCAGAGAGAAAAATTATTCACAAAGCTGCAGGTGGTTTACGGGGTGACATGATAGATCTAGCAAGATTGATAGTTAGGACAAATGTGAAGTATCTACCATCAATTGAGCTTCAACAGCTATAAAGTAGAGAGAGAAAAAAATAATAGTTCGATGAGGTTTTTAGTAGACTTTCAAGATATAGCACAATTGTGAAACGGTTTGGCGAGCTGATGAACTGGTATAGGCGAAATAGTGCATCGAGGAGAAAAACTACCATCGTTGCTCTAGTCAAGGGTAAAGTCTCTAGCTTGGTAGCACAGTTGGCTGTGTTGGCCAAATCATCGGTGAATAAGCTTCCCTTTAGGATTCGTTGGGTGCGATCGAAGAAGGAAGCATCAGGGACCACTTAGTTCAAGTGAGAGCACGTGGTTGTGTCTCTTACGTTTGGGAGACAAGACCACGTAAGATTGTCTAGCCTCAGAGCAATCACACATGGAACAATGATAAGTTATCTACAAGAAGATGTTAGAAGCTGTTGATGCATAAATTTGGCCTCCTAGGATTCCGCCAAGTTCACACCAATCTTCAAGAATAAAAGGGATCGACGAGACCTGCAAAACAGAATACCACTAAAGACCGGTGTGGCTCTGGCCACACATGCTCCGATGCTTAAGTCAGAATCAGAGTAGTTGAGTATATAGTCTAGAGTGTGGTGAGCCCCCCCTTTAGGGTTTGGTTTATGACTGGGCGTTTATGCTGAACGCACGCACTAAGCGTGGTAACAATTATATAGATGCAAGCGCACACCTGTCAGAGTAATATAAAATGGATGGAGTATCCAAGTATCGATCCTCAAGGACTTCTAAATAATTTCCAAACTCTAAAGTTTTAAAGAATAGTGAATGTTGAAATGAGTGATTCTTGTAAAATGGGAAGTGGTCACAAATAATGGTTTTGGATTTGGGATTTGGACTTAGAATGATAAAACCTAGCCCGAATTACTTCAAGTTAGCTGATTACGCTTGTTTACATGCGTAAAAAGAAGGATTTAGATGCTGTTTTTACAATGTTTCA
>NW_019104907.1:47572-59876 GCF_001995035.1 Momordica charantia | reverse complement strand
TTTAAGTTGCGTCGGCCTCACACCTAAGCATAAAAACAGAAAAATTCAGCAATTTAAATGTACTATTCAGCCTAAAAAAACATCTTTAAGAGGGTTCAAAGGGGCTCGTTACCGCAAAACGACTTCGTATAGGTGTGGGTAAATTAGATCTAGCTTGCCAAGACGTGGGTAGCGTAAATCDGGTTTCAACGGATGTAGATAATCGCCGAAYACCACCAATACGCTGCTGTCCACGTTTTTGCAGCARCGAAAAAMGTCCAATACGATCTCCAACGGCTTCGTTTCAATGTCCCTTGCTACAAAACAACCCYGCTTAGGTGTGGGTATGCTAAATCGATTTYRTTTGGGTGTGGGTACTYCAAATCTAACTTCGAACAAAGGTGGGTCAAAGAAAAGTTACCGGGTTTCACGGATCTAAGTTGTTCGAGGTCGTTAGGCTTGTTGAATCGGAGAAAGAACGCCGCGAACACAGCCCCGCGTGTATCGATGCCGCCTGTAGCTACCCGAACGTCACGCGCCGCCGCTGATCGTCGCACACCGCCGCTGCCCGCCGCACGACGCCGCCGCCCGTCACGCGCTGCTGCTGTTCGACGCTGCACCTGCTGCCGCCGCCGCTGCTGCCGCTGTGTCCGCCGGAGATGGCTGCCGTCGGTGCTGCTGCGTCGGAGAGGGAGGGTCCGTGTGGAGGGGGGTGGCCGACGGCTTCAACAAAAGAGGAAAAGGGGAAAAGGAGAACAAGTGGCTAGGGTTCCCTTTTCTTGTTTCAAACTTTTACTCCTTTGGGCTTGGGTTCTTTTCCTTATGTTTAAGGCCCACTTACCCAATCCTTCCTTGTTAAAACAAACCAACAATAGAGTTTCGTAATTGGCCCAATGATCCAAACAAGTGTCGCATAATGGTATTTCGAACTAAATGTAACTTGATAAATAACTACACGCTACTAACTCACCACTAAAACTGTAACAATACACACTAGTCGAGATGTCACACTTAAATTAAATAAGATCACTGATGAATCAATTAAAAATAACAATGAAATAAATCAATGAAACAATAAATAAAAATCCATTTTGTTATAAAATTTTCCGGAACTCGGGGCAAGCTAACCTGAGTAACACGGGGCGTTACAAAACATTTTATGGTCTCCTTCTTGACCACCTCTTTCATTTTGGGGTTAAGCCTCCTTTGGCTCTCGATAGAATTGGTGGCTCCTTCTTCTAGGATAATTTTATGCATGCAAAAAGTAGGGCTAATTCCTCTTATGTCTGCTATGGTCCATCCAATAGCCCTCTTGTACTTAGCTAAAACCTCAAAAGCAAAGATTCATGTTCATTAGACAAATACGAAGAAATGATAACCAACAAAGTATCATTTAAATACAAATAAACATATTTTAAATGAGAGGGTAGGAGTTTCATCTCTACTTCTGGATGTTAAATAATGGAAGGTTGCAAGGCTTTCAAATAAGCTATTGTTCGCTGCAACAACTCAAAACGCTCAAATGATGGCAAAATTGCACCAAAGCAGATTTGGAGGCCGTATAAAAAGAAGAAAAAATTGCACCAGGTGAACACTCCGACGCTCAAGTTAGTATAGATCGGACTCCTTATTTAGTTCGAGGTCAGATTCCCTACCTGAGCGCGAAATGTACTCCTCTATTTATAGGTAATGGGCCCGACAGCATGCACGACCGGCAGTTACATGTCTTTTCTCATATCGGACCTGTCGGGTTTCGAGCAGGTCGGACCACAGTCAGGTCGAACTTTGGTGCCCATACTTCATCTTTTAAGGGGCAAACTCAGTTCACCTCGGCGGGGCCGAGGTGGACATAAGCAATCATTTTTATCTAATTTCTTCCAACACGAATAATGGTCCTCCACGTGTCCTGGGTAAGTTTACCCCCAAACAGGTACTTTTCCTGCTCGGTTTGCTACCCTTCACCTGCCATATCTCCTTTAATTGGTGGATTTTGTGGAGGTGGAGGATCTTGTGGATTTCTATCCATCTCGATGGTCTCTTCTTCAATTTCTCTCTCTTTTTTATTTTCTCTTTCTTTATTAACCTCTGGTCACGCCTTATCCTTTTAAGGGTTCTTTCAATCTCTGGATCAAAGGTCAACCAACCAGATCCTATGCTCATACACAACTTCCTTATAGGTTAGATATAATAACTAAGTCCAATGACAGAGGTATGCAACAATTACACATGAAACAATTTACTTGAAAAGAATATGAATTTGAAAACTTAAGTCCCCAACAATGGTGCCAAAAACTTGTTGGTACTTTCTCTACCTTTAAAAAGATTAGAGACTCGTGCAAGTGCACACGGTCGCAAGTAACACTCGGAAGTAATCCAACATCGAATCCTCATGGACTTGTTGATTTTCAAAATCAAGTAATGCGGTGAAATGGTTCAAATATGCAGTTGTGATTTAGGAAGAAAAATGTGATGAAATGTTGTTGTTTGGAGTTTTAACTATCAAGCAATTTAACAAAACTCAACCTCTTTGTTTCCTACCTTAGTTTGGATGCAAAACATGGAAAACACACTTTGTTGGAAAATGCACCAGGCTTAATCCTAGCTTTTCTTGGGAACTAAGTTCTACTCTTTCACTACCGCTTTTGGTTGCTATAGAGGCTAGGGTAACCTACAATCATATGTCTATGTGTGATTACAATCCTAGGGAATATTTACCAACTCATTTGTTTTATGGGTCAGAGGGCCTATGTCTAGGACCATATTTTATACATTTATGTCTAAGTCACATCCCATATTGGTTTCTTATTATTTTAGCTAACTCTCTCTTCTCCGGGATGGGCTTTAGTGTATAAATGAAGTTCCCACTGGCCAAATGGAAAAAAGACGTAAAGAGAAGTTTTTAGAAACCAACCCAAAAAAATGGAAGGCACAATTTTGGGCAAAATCCAGAGCGTGTTGAAAATCAAATCATTTTGACTACGACATTCCACAAAGTAGTTGATAACTAATTTAGAACATTCTTAAAGGAAAGAAAATGCACGAAAACGTAAAAGAAGTATTTTTCATTGAATTAAAAGGAATAAACGAGTCTTACAAAGGGTTCTAGCTTGAGTTTCTTCTTTCTCGAGTGTGAAGGGAGTGTAAACTCGCTAAAGAACGTAAAAAGAACAAAATAAATGCAAAACAAAAGATAGAACTTGAATTAAAACCAATACGGGAAGCAAAGTGTGAAAATACAAAGAAATAACAACTAAAACTTGAATCTAAAGTCTAAGAATGAGCTCGACAATGAAGAAGAAAGTATATGAAGCTGTAAAAGAGCTTGGAAGAATGATTTTCATGTGGAGGGATAACTTTCTTATATAGGCCCTTGGAGTTATTGAACTTGTTGGCTTTTTGGCCCTTAATCTCAAGTTAATTAATTTTAATTAATTAATTAATTATTGTTTTGATGATAACAAACTTAATTTTGTTGACAATTTTAGTGTTTTGAAATGTCCACAACGTAGAGCTCGATATGCAAATTCCAATGGATTTTGAATTACCCAAATCAGAGCTCAAACGGAGAAGTTGCATCGAAAAATGTTGGAAGGAAAAATACATAAGGCAATGACGTGGTGGATAAATCCTACGTAGACAAATAGAAGAGGACATGTGGCCACTAAAATTTTTAGTTCAAAAATAAATGAGAAAGAAAAAGAAGAAATAGAAGATGAGACAGAAAATAAATGAAAAATAAAAAGGAAAATTAAAAATAAAAATAAAAATCTTACCATTAAGTAAAGTTAAAAAAAAAGGTGGAGTTACCGTTGAAAAGAGCCGTTGGAGAGATAAAAAAAATTGATATTTTATTATTATATTTTATATTTCAATTAAATCTCAACCTTTCATCTTTAACCATTTGAAATCCAATTTTTTTTTCTCTTCTATTTAAACTCCCTCATTCTCTCAAATTTTAAGAACAACTTTCCTCCTCAATTTTCTCTCCAATATCTTCATGTTTTTCTCTCTAAAATTTCAATGTTCTTATAATTTTTAGTGAGAAAAGTTTTTAATTTGCGAGATCCTTGAGCTTTCAATTTTATTTTCTCTTAGCCATTTTAGGGCTTTTATTTGTAAGAACTTTTCTTAAAAATTTGTGAGGTAAATTTGTATATCCACTCTTTTTAGAGAGTTTGTGAGATTATTCTTCAAAATTCCAAATCTTTGTAAGGGTTTCTCTTCAGCCCGAAAAAGAGCATTTGTAACCGTTTGATCTTGAACCATGGAAAAGATCGGGTTTGTTCTTGCTCCCAGAAAAAAAACATTGTACCGATTGGACTCTAAGTCATGGAAAAAGTCAAGTTCTTCAATTGAACACCCAAGAGGAGCTTGGGAAGTGGAGTAGGCCGACTGTTGCCAAACCACTATAAATTTCCGGTGTCATTTTCTATAACCCTACTTTATTTAATTTTTGCAATTAATTTTCTTTATTACAAATTGCATGAAATTAATTGTTCGAATTTGTTATTCATGTTTATGGTCAATATTTATAATTTGAATTATTTGGGTGGTGAAATTAATTAGGGTGTTTGTATTTTAACTTGTTGTTTAATTTTGTGTTAAAATCATTTGTTCATAAAACGTTTACTTATTTGTTTAAATTGGGCCCACCGTTTTAAAAAGTTTATAAAGTTTCATTGAACCCTATTCACCCCCGTCTAAAGTTGTCATACCGATCCAACAAGTGGTATCAGAGCTCGATTTCGCTCTTCTACAAAAATTATTTTTCAAAATTTCTCGAATACTAAGCATCGTGTTAATTTTTGAAAAATTATTTGAAAAGCTTAATTGCTAGAGCTAGTTATGACAACTTTAGATTTTTTTGAAAGTCATTGCATTGATAGACCTCCATTCTCTGATGGTAGAAAATATGATGTTTGGAGACATAGAATGAAATCTTTTTTTTTATCTATTAATTTTGATATTTTGTATGTTTGTGAGAATGATTTATCAAAAGTAAAATTAAGTGATGAAATGCTTTCTTTTAATTCTCAAGCTATAAATATCATATGTTGTGCTTTAGATAAAAAATATATGTGATAAAATTTCACATTTTACATATGCATATGATATTTGGAATTTTCTTGATAATATGTATAGTGTTGAAAATTCTCATTATACTATTAATGATTTATTTGATGTGAAGGAGAATTATAATTCTCAAAATCAAGAAAAATTCGATGAAGTGGGAAAAGAAAAATGTGATGGATCCTCCTTGTGCTTGATGACTCATTCAAATAATGGGAGCGATATCAAAAGTGATAAGGATGAGGTAATTCATAAGCCCTCAACTTATGATGAATTATTTGATGCATTTGAGAATATGAAAAAATGACCTTGAAAAAGTTAGCTTTAAATATGTTAGACTATCAAAGAGGTACGAAACATTGTCCATTGAAAATAAATCTTTGATAGATGAAAATACTTATTTGAAAAATAGAGCTACAAATGATTATGTATTGCATGATGATGGTTGTGATGAAGAACATGTTTTGAACGATCGGATTAAATTTGTTTAAAAAGAAAATGAGGATCTCAAATCATTAGCATGCGAATTAAAAATTGATTTGAATGATTTCAGAAATAAGAATGAGAAAATTGGATCTTTTTCTTTGGAATTAAAGGATAAGATTGCTAGCTTGAAAAGTGAAATTGTTATGTCAGAAACTAGCAATACATCTTTAGAGAAAGAGAAAATTTCATTTGTTGACAAAATTAAATTTCTTGAGCTTGATGTTTGTGAGAAAAATGATCTTTTGCATGTACTTAAGGAAAAAGAATTATTTGCGATTAAAGAGCTTGAAATTGCAAGAGCCTATTAAGAAGTTGACAATGTGCACTCAAAGATTAGACAAAATAATTGAAGTATGCAAATCTTATGGTGATAAGAGAGGTTTAGGCTATATTGATGAGTGATCTACTCCTTCAAGTTCTAAACCTATTTTTGTTAAAATATCTCCTATTGGGCCTAAACTTAATATGCCTAAGGTTGTGTCTAAGAATGCTAAATCTAGTTTTGTACCTATATGTCATCATTTTGGTATTGAAGGTTATATTAGACCTAAGTGCTTTAAATTGAAATATACACAAACTACTTCTTCTAGAAGAAATTTTTCTCAAATAGCAAAGTCTCACAATACTCCAAAAGAAAATTTTCTAAAGAAAAGTATGGTGCATAAATTTGTTGAAAGAAATAAATTTTTGCATAATGTTAATTATTCCTCATGTGGCAAGTATGGACATAAAGCTTATTCTTGTTACTTGTCTAAATCCAATACTTTAAATGTCAGTGCAAATGTTAAATTTATGCCTAAACATGGAAATGGTAGAAATATGCATGCAAAATTGAATTTTGTGCCTAAACATGCTCATGCTATAACTAATTATTTTTCTAGTGCTAAATTTGTGACTAAGCATGTTCATGGAAAATCAAATTGTATGCATAATGTTCAATTTGTACCTACTTGTCATTTTTGTGGAGTTAAAGGTCATAATAGGCCTAATTGTTTTAAATTGAAAAAGGCTCCAAGGAAGAATTTCTATAAGAAAACTATTGTGCCAAATCATTTTGTTAAAAAGGAATTCTTGCATAATGTTGTTGTTTGTTATTCTTTTGGCAAAATTGGCCATAAATTTCATACATGTTATTTTCCAAAATTAAATACAAATAATGTTGGAACTAATTTGAAATGGGTTCCAAAATCTATGCTTTCTAACAATGAAGGACCCAAGAAATGAGTACCAAAATCTTTTGGTTGAACTTTCTTTTTGTAGGTATGTTTTCAAGAAGCAAATGGTTGCTTTGGACTTCAAATTGAAATTAAAATTTAAAGGAGCAATATTATGGCTTGCTTGAAAGACAACCAAGGAAAATGACGTATTTGGTATCTTTATTCTTGTTGTTATTGAGATTATTATGCTTTTGATATAATTTATGGAATTATATATCTTTGATGGGTTAGAGAAGTTGAGATTAGTTTCTTGAATTTTATTGTTTATTTGAATCAAATGCCTTTGAGTAAATTGAGAATATGTTTGACACTTATGTCTATTGATTGATTATTTATGGGATTAGTGAATTAATGCTCTTGAGTAAATTGCAAATATTTTTGGTATTAATCTTTTTACTTGATTATTTATGAATTAGTGAATTAATGCTCTTGAAAGCATGTAGTAGATTTTGTTGAGATTATCCATAATATTTATTACCCACTATTTAAAATATTTGATTATATATCCTTGAGAAATTATTGAATATCTATTTTAGCATGATATCGTGGATATTGAGATTTGAGAAATATTGTTCTTGATAGTTGAGATATATTGTTTATTTCTCTTGAGAAGAAATGTGTATTGTTTTGTTTCTTAGATGAATTTAATTAAAGTGTTTAGCTGTTTTTTTTTTGGCATGAAATATGTACTTAGTCTATTAAAAATAATGTGAGTATATTATTTGTTTATTCTCTTGCAACAAATTATTTAAATATTTTTTGGTCATAATCTATGAGCTCTCTATGAAAATCAATTTCAACATTTTGTTCATGGTTGAAAATTGTTTGTTTTGAAATTTTGTTTAAAAAGGGTTGTTGAATGCATTTTCATAGAGGGAGTATTTATGAAATATGTTTTTCTAAAACTTTTGTTAGCTTGTTGCTCAAAAGTGTTTGATTGATTCTTGTGATTTTCTTTGTCTATATTTGATTTAACTCTTTTGTAGAGACAAGTCAAATTAGACCTATGAAGAAGTACAATTGGTATCAATGTTTGTTTAATTAATATTTTTGTGATGTTATTTGCCTATCTGTTTTAAATTTCTTTTGGTGGCATAAATGGTGATATTGTTATTTTGAAAAATTGATATCGATTTTGGTTTTTCTTTATCAATTGATATTTATTCTCTAACATTTAATATTTTGGTATCGTGATGGTGTTTTATATCTTGCATGGATTTGATAAGTTCATTCCTTGAGATTAATTTGCTTAGATTATCATTTGGTTTGAATATTTTTTTTGTCTGCATAATCATGAGAATTAAAATTGCTCTCTTGAAAATTTTCTTGTCTTATGTCATATTCTATTGAATGAAAATTTTGTGGATTATTTTGAAAATTTGTTTAAGATAGATTGATATATCATGATTTATTTTTAATATATCTATCTTGTGCAAGTTGTTGGGATAATTTTTGCTTGTATTCCTTTATCTCCTTGATATTTATTGATATTCATTTTAAGAGGAGAATGCATATCTTTAGGGGGAGTTATAATTTTTCATTTGTGAATTTGATGAAATTGTTTCTACATATTGCTTTTTTATTATTTATTTGATTTTTTTAGAGTATGTACAGTGAATTTGAAATTGAGTATGTTGGGAGAACTAACTCAATTTGTTTAAGTTGAATAAAGCTAAATTGCAAAAACTCTTATGAATAGCTCCACTTAAGCTTGACAAAGATGAAAAAGGTATATGTGTTGATCTTAAAGCTTATTGAGGTATGTTCGAATTTATACTCCTCTTATGCATATTGTTTATCTATTTAGGGGGAGCAATTCTTTTCGAACTAAAATTTATTTTAAAATTGCTTATAATTGATGCCTCTTGATATTTTTGTTAATTTTTATTTAGAAGGCATCTTGTTAGGGAGAGTTTTTATAAAAACTTATGCTAAATGTCTTTTTGTCCCTTATTATGGGGAAGTGTTAAATTGCTTAAAAAAATGAGCTTTCATGTTTCTTATTTATTTTGTCTTACTATTCCTTTTTGATTGATTCTAAAAGGGGGAGAGGTAATAAGAAATATGAATGAATTTGTGAGAAATTAATTTTTGAATGAATTTCATTTATGAACATTTTGGTGATATATGTTGGACTTAATGTTGTTATTCTTTATTGTCTATGCATTTTTCGTTAGGAGTTTGTCATCATAAAAAAGGGGGAGATTGTTGACTTTTTTGCCCTTAATCTCAAATTAATTAATTATATAATTAATGTTTTGATGATAACAAACTTAATTTTGTTATTTGACAATTTTAGTGTTTTGAAATGTGCACAACGTAGAGTTTGATATGCCAATTCCAATGGATTTTGAATTATCCAAATCAGAGCTCAAACGGAGAAGTTACATTGAAAGAAGTTGGAAGGAAAAATACATGTGACGATTACGTGGTGGCTAAATCCTAGACAAATAGAAGAGGACATGTGGCAACTAAAATTTTTAGTTTAAAAAGAAATGAGAAAAAAAAGAAAAGAAATAGAAGAAGAGAGAGAAAAGAAATGAAAAATTAAAAGGAAAATTAAAAATAAAAAAAAAATCTTACTGTTAAGTAAAGTTAAAACAAAAAAAGAATGGAGTTACCGTTGGAGAGATAAAAAAAAAACAAATTGATATTTTATTATTATATTTTATATTTCAATTAAATCTCAACCTTTTATCCTTTAACCATTTGAAATCCAATGACCCAAATTGATTTTGGTTTCTAATCAATTTCAAAACTTTTTCTCTTCTATTTAAACTCCTTTATTCTCTCAAATTTTAAGAACAACTTTCCTCATCAATTTTCTCTCCAATCTCTTGATGTTTTTCTCTCTAAAATTTAAATGTTCTTATAATTTTTAGTGAGAGAAATTTTTAATTTGAGAGATCCTTGAGCTTTCAATTTTATTTTCTCTTAGCCATTTTAGGGCTTTTATTTGTAAGAATTTTTCTTACAAATTTGTGAGGTAAATTTGTATATCCACTCATTTTAGAGAGTTTGTGAGATTTTTCTTCAAAATTCCAAATCTTTGTAAGGGTTGCTCTTGAGCCCGAAAAAGAGTATTTGTAATGGTTTGATCTTGAACCGTGGAAAAGATCGTGTTTGTTCTTGCTCCCGAAAAAAGAACATTGTACCGGTTGGACTCTAAGCCGTGGAAAGAGTCAAGTTCTTCAATTGAACACTAAGAGGAGCTTGGGAAGTGGAGTAGGCCAATTGTTCGATTGTTGCCGAACCACTATAAATTTCTGGTGTCATTTTCTCTAACCCTACTCTATTTAATTTTTGCAATTAATTTTCTTTATTACAAATTGCATGAAATTAATTGTTCGAATTTGTTATTCACATTTATGGTCAATATTTATATTTGAATTATTTGGGTGGTGAAATTAATTAGGGTGTTTGTATTTTAATTTGTTGTTTAATTTTGTGTTAAAATCATTTGTTCATAAAACGTTTACATATTTGTTTAAATTGGGTCCACTGTATTAAAAAATTTATAAAGTTTCATTCAACTCTATTCACCCCCGTCTAGGGTTGTCATACCGATCCAACAGAACTTCCCACCTTTTTAGGTGGAAATTAATTGAGATACACTTAACAACTTCAATTTGACTTAGACTCACGATTAGACATTGATTCAAACACATGGGAAATGTCCTCCTTGCCCCTATTTAATCAAAACACATGTTTTTCACAATTTGGTCTTCAAAATTGCGTCAGGCGCAATTCCTTCAAAAACAGCAAACTGTTATTTTCTTCCAACTTTGACTGCATTTTTCTCATAATTTTCCTAAAGTACCATACTTTGACTTTTATGCAGAAATGTTATATGCATGTTTTACTTTAAGAATATGTAATTTTTTTTGTAAAATAATGATGAAAAATGTCTCAAAATCGTGGTCAAACAGGCCTATCGACACATGTTTCTGCAGTAAAAAGTCAACCCTAACACGTTTATCAATACTCTGCTGGGGTCAGAGTACCCCAAACCCGACCTGACAAACAACTCACCGAGTCATTGCCAGAGGCCGAATTCTCTTTTTAGGTAAACCAGCTCGTCAGTTTTAGCTATGTACGGTTCGAAAAAGGGAAAGGCAGAGGCGTGAGAAGAAGACCTTCGTGACCATAAGAAGAAGAGGGAGTAGATGTTCCTTGGAGACCAATGGAACGACGAGGAACAACTAGAGGAAGAACGAGTTTAGAATTGTCGAGATAGAGGATCATCCTCCGTCAGATCAGTCACATCAACGTCTAAAGCTCAGCTCGACCCAGCACCGAAGCTTTGGATATTGCGTCGTCATTCTCTCTCGAACAAAGAAGTAATGCGTCTCGACATCTCTATAAAAGAAGCAGTGAAATTAAGAAATATCGATTTAGGAGTAAATACTCGAATAGGTACTCGACGGTCACCTAGAGATTGATGAAATGGTGTCAAACTAAAGTCCACCAAAATTTGCTCCGTTACTAGGTTAGGACCCCATCAATCTGATTATGTCAGCTGAATGTCCGAGTTGTACAAATCTAATGCTGCAGCCGTGAGCTCGTGATGACGAGGAACTGGCAACAAAAGCGAAGAATGTTAAAAAGGCAACAAAGAAATTCTCGATAGAGCCAGGGAAGCTACTTACCTAACTCTCTACACTCTGTCGGGACAGGAAAGTGCAACTCATTGTTATCGTGGGCAAGCCAGTCGCCCCCAACGAAAAACAATTCGTCCTTTCAATTCTTCACGAAGGAAGGGCCCGTGATGAACATCTGATTCTGCGAGCTCACATAAAAATGAAGGTTATCTTCAAGACTATGCTTTAAGTAGTACAAAGACATAAAAGTAGAGGCGAAAGGTTGGTCACCACCTACGAAAAACCATAAAATAAAGCAGTTTTGAAGAAATAGGGGGAGAGGCAAGCAGATTGATTAAAAGATACGATCAACATGGACCATCCATTAGGTACGATATGTGAAGGGGCCAACTGATTAAAAGATAGAAGTTTTGAAGAAATAAGGGGAGAGGGAAGCGGACACCAAACTTAAACATGGTCGCGTAGAACACAACCTCCTCAGGTGAAGACCCATCGATGCTCTCACCAAGAATTGGGAACGGAAGGCTAACAAAATCTAGGATATGGTATTTTGCACGAATACGAAGCAAGTCTATCTCTGTAAGGATAGAATTGTCCAACCTCTGAAGCCGGTATGATTCAGACTCCGAAGACGAATTTGAAGAAAACCTGTCATCTGAGGTGGTCTACTCGATGTTTAAACTACTATTAGACGCCATAAGAGCAAGAAGAGGGTAAAAGAAAGGAAGATAGATTACCTCAGAGCAGAAGAAATGAGCAACGTTGAAGGAGGAGACGGTGGCCTTTTATATCCCAAAATGAGGAATCAGGGCTCGTATCGTTGGTCTAATACCACTAGGCCGATACCTGCTCCTTCACAAGTCTGACCATTAGAGGCATCGTCACAGGTCTGATGAATAAGGGACCATGCACTAATCGATAAAGACAGGTCGGTCACGGGTCTGACGAGGA